>CANNZV010003362.1:0-18234 GCA_947561585.1 Caprella mutica
CAACCAACTTACCAACCAACTAATCAACAGACAAAGACACACTGTGTGTACCTATTAGTATATAAGGTGATATTTATAAAAACTTTAAGGAGATAAATTATCATGACTTGAAATGTTTATTCTACAATTAATTCCATAACTTATTATTTTCAGTTTTTATTTATTTCATTGGCAATGTCTCGTATTTTTCATTTATGTCTACTGGTTATCATTTTACTGATACTGTTCGGTGTGTCGAAATTTAACTCCAAGGAGAGGGACTTCGACACCAGAAGAACTTCACAAATTATGAGCAAAAAAGGTGAATATAATTGACATCATTCTAATATGAAAGTAGGAAAGAAATTGGTCTAATAAATTATATCTTTATCGTTTAGCAAACCTGGTTAAGATACAGGTATCTCTCTTACAGAAAATTTATAATGGAAGACAATCTGAATAGTCTTATAATCAGATACTTTAATTGACGTGACCGCACATAAAAATAAAAGAAAGCCAGCTATAAAATGAGTGCGTGAAAGTCTAGGTTTATAATATTGGATATGCTTTAAACTCGAAAGTTAATTGAATTTAGTGTAAGTGACCATAAATCAAAAAACGATAAACGGTTAATACGAAATGTAATATTTTTACTATCAATAAAAATACATCAAAGTTAATTTATTAAATAGTTGTGACGCCAAAATAACAAAAAATAATAATAATGTTGTTATCTTTCATAAAGTTAAATTTAAATTCTATTTAAAAAAAATCAACAGAAATTTTTTTCATGTTAAAGATGACATTTTAAAACGAGGTGTAAAAGAAAATGAGAATTTTTTGGCGGGATGTAAGTAATGTATCTTCCATCAATTTTTGTCATATGTACAGTGATGGTATGGGTATCATTGGATGCGGAAATACTTGTGCAACAAAGTAGAGCCCATTTTTTCAAAATTACGCTCTGGAATTTGTAATTTACATAAATATCAATACAAATCAAAAATAATAATTTCATTCAAAATGTCCGTCTTTGCATTTGCTTAACGTCTACATTATCATGGGAACAGCTTCTGCTGCGACACGCAGCTGTTTTTGCGCAATTTCTTGCCACACTACCTGTGGAGAGCGTTTAACCCTTCCCTCCTGCAGGTATCATGGATACAAACTGAAATAAATTATCATTATATCGTTTTTTCTTATTCTCGTGGAAAAAGTAGGAGGAGCTTACCAAAAAGTCTGGTGGAAAGACTTAAAATACCCTACGTGTGTACGGCCCTTAAGATAGAAGTGTCCAACACTAGACTTGTTCTTAATTAGATTAATTATTCTAAATTAAATGATTGAAAATAGTTGAATATTATTAAATTAATAATGGTAACAGTTGTGCTAAAATATTTGTCATGTTGTGAGGCTTAGGATAAAACGTGCAGTTATTGCCAACTCATAATTAGGTACGCGTAATTAAATGCCTTTTTTGAATGACTGAGTAAAACAACTTGTATTGTACTATTGTATTGTACTATTGTATTGTACTATTGTATTGTACTATTGTATTGTACTATTGTATTGTACTATTGTATTGTACTATTGTAGTGTACTATTGTAGTGTACTATTGTAGTGTACTATTGTAGTGTACTATTGTAGTGTACTATTGTAGTGTACTATTGTATTGTACTATTGTAGTGTACTATTGTATTGTACTATTATAGTGTACTTATTGTATTGTACTATTGTAGTGTACTATTGTAGTGTACTATTGTATTGTACTATTGTAGTGTACTACTGTATTGTACTATTGTATTGTACTATTGTAGTGTACTATTGTATTGTACTATTGTAGTGTACTATTGTATTGTACTATTGTATTGTACTATTGTAGTGTACTATTGTAGTGTACTATTGTAGTGTACTATTGTAGTGTACCATTGTAGTGTACTATTGTAGTGTACTATTGTATTGTACTATTGTAGTGTACTATTGTATTGTACTACTGTATTGTACTATTGTAGTGTACTATTGTATTGTACTATTGTAGTGTACTATTGTATTGTACTATTGTATTGTACTATTGTAGTGTACTATTGTAGTGTACTATTGTAGTGTACCATTGTAGTGTACCATTGTAGTGTACTATTGTAGTGTACTATTGTATTGTACTATTGTAGTGTACTACTGTATTGTACTACTGTATTGTACTATTGTAGTGTACTATTGTATTGTACTATTGTAGTGTACTATTGTAGTGTACTACTGTATTGTACTACTGTATTGTACTATTGTAGTGTACTATTGTATTGTACTATTGTAGTGTACTATTGTATTGTACTATTGTAGTGTACTATTGTAGTGTACTATTGTAGTGTACTATTGTAGTGTACTACTGTAGTGTACTATTGTAGTGTACTATTGTAGTGTACTATTGTAGTGTACTATTGTAGTGTACTATTGTAGTGTACTATTGTATTGTACTATTGTATTGTACTATTGTAGTGTACTATTGTAGTGTACTATTGTATTGTACTATTGTAGTGTACTATTGTATTGTACTATTGTAGTGTACTATTGTAGTGTACTATTGTAGTGTACTATTGTAGTGTACTATTGTAGTGTACTATTGTATTGTACTATTGTATTGTACTATTGTAGTGTACTATTGTAGTGTACTATTGTATTGTACTGTATAGATTCTATATGCGACCCCTATATATATTTGTACATTTATATATTTAGGAAGGAGGAATAATATATTCAGAAATATAAAGAACAATTTACATAGGACTTTTGTAATATTTTGGTTATTTGGTTTATGAAAAGGATTTATATGTTAGCTTGGGTGACAAAACAAGGGAACCTTATATATTTCACGAATACTGTTTAGGTACGGAATAGTTCCTTAGATTAAGGCAGCTAGATTTATTACAGAGGGTGACAGCTAACATAACTTGGGAAACAGTTAATGTTTAGGTTGATAGATTATGAAATAGTTTAGCAAAGAACTTCATAACGGTTTCTGGGCGGAGATACGAAATATTGTTTATGGTTAGGCTGAATTAGGATTGGATAGTTTGGGAAAAGAGCACACCCCCCGGTTTTAACGAAGTCCAATGAAATTGGAGAATTGAGAAAAAGGGTTGGTTAGTTTAAGAAAGGAGGTGGAGATTTAGAAGGACTGAGGGGAATAGAAGTTAGAGAGGAAGTTAGTTCCCGACTAGAGACCAGCGAGAAAGCTTCCCTCATTCCTTGACCATAGTGTCCTAATAGTTATTGGTGATGAGATTAACTAAATCTGAAGAGATGTCCTGCCCTGTTACCTGATCGAAGCTTCTGTCCATTACCTCAATATGTATAAGTATCTTGGGTTCTAGCCTCTCATTAATTATTGGTTGGATTAGAAAAATGTCCAGTCCAGATGTTGAATTGTATAATGTACTTCATGAGTATTTTGAGTAACCTTTCTGTGTAATGTCATGCATGAATTTTATCAATAGTGGATTGAGTTAATTAGAATGAGTTGTTTCATTGTCCTCGTAGTTCCAGGAATCCCGTGCAATCATGAGAATTAATACTTATTTTCGAATAAGACGAAACCCATGCTAGAATGGAGTTCGGCTACTTTGATGAGATAAAAATTAATAAGCTACCGTAAATGGGAAAGATAAGATGGAAAGAATCAAATAAAGATGAATTAACGTATTTAAATAAAGAGTAAAATTATTAGACCCCCGATCATTCATTGGTGGCAGCTAGGTGTGGTATATTAAATTCTTTTTATTGATTGTAAAGAAGGTTGATCATTGAATTGCAAATTCCTGAAATTACGAGTTGAAAACATAATGTAATGCATCAACAATTTTTGTTTTTAATTATTACTCCAAGGAGCAGGAAATCTATAATCACTTTAACTGGATAATTGATTTTTTTGATGAGGATGATTGTTCAAATGAATTGACTGCAATAATTAACATGACACCCTATGTCTATAGAGGAGAGTCAAAGCGAGTCACAGTTGGCGATTCAGTCAGAACAATGCTTTCAGTGTCAGATTACTGTAGAGACGATACAATGTTCACATTAGGGTGAGTTTGGTTACCCTCACTGAGGTATGAAATGGTGAGTAAGGTTTTTTTTAGCAAGGTTGCTAGTTCTGTAGTTAGCTATGCATGTAATAAATTAATTATGGCTGATGAAGATGAAGTTCCTCCGAAAATTATTAAGATAACTAATGAAATGTGTTGACAATGTAGCTGTTGAAGGTTGACAATATGCAAGTAAAAGCGAAAAACTCATCGAATATATTAATAACTTGTCCATGCTGAATATTTTCTGGTTTTCCATATCAAAAGATTGTTCGGGAAACCTTTTACTTCAGGAGAGCCGACAATTAATTATTGAATACTAATACTTGTGCATGTTAAGATCTCTCATCTCAAAGAGTGATCAGAAAATAATTTTTCTTTCGTGACAGGATTTGTTCATTGACACTCGTAAATCGCAACAGGACTTGATTAGACTTTACCTCGACAGACTACTCAGTGTATAGGTTATGGTAGGAACCTATAGGGACCGGATGTGAGACAGTTCAAGTTTTTTTTGGAGACTTTGAGAAGGTGACAATCTGACTATCGATATATTTTTTAAAAGTCCTGGAGATTATTAGGTTATTGTGAAAGTTAATTGAATTTGCTAATATCAGATTAAAAAAAAAAGTTAGAAGTGGAAATAGGAGACTATAGTACCGATGGACGAAAGTGACCACAGAATAGGGGTAAGGTACAATTAACTGTTAGCCGATCAGCTGTTAGTCATGACATGAATGAGCTTAGGGTGTGAACCGTGTGATGTATAGTGAGGACAGTGAACACTGACTGAAAACTTGAAACAGGCGCAGAGGAATACTTAAAGTGTGGAAATAATTATTTTGTAATTTTGTAGTACATACAAGGACAGTTAGTTGGGTTTTATTGAGTTATTATATGTTTCGTGTTTAATATGGCAATTTTTCATTGAATTGAAGGCGTTAAATTTAGTTCGGGTGTTTAGTATTTCATAAATCAAAATGACTAATCGGAAAAATAAACCAAAAGGTGGGAGGAAAAAGCAAAAAGTAGACAGTCAGATTCTAGGAAGGTTGGATAAATACGATGGCAAATCTAACATTGATAAATACTTATTACGATTCGACAGAAGAGCCAAAATCGAGGGTTGGACCGGTAGACAAAAAGCAGAATTATTAAAATTTTCTTGTGTAGGTAGAGCCAGGAATTTTCTCGAAGCTAATAAAGAGACAGAAAGTTTATCTTATGATGCGCTATGTGAAATATTGAAGAAAAGATTCGGATCAGTAATTAATAGAATGGATGCTACACTTAAGTTGGTACAAATTAAACAAGGACGAATGACAATTGAAGAGTACGCTAGTAAAATTGAAGCTACATGCGGTAGATATCATTACATAATTCCGGAATTGCAAAATGTTAGAGATAGAGATAAAATGCTTGCCGAAATATTCGTTATGGGTTTAAAGCCCAGTATCAAGGTCATACTCAATCTGAAGGAGTGCCATAATTTCTATGAATTGGTTAAATTAGCAAAACGTGTTGAGACTAGTAAAAAGCTGACGAATAGCTATGATTGGAAAAAGGAAACTAGCAGTTTTTACCGAAATAGTGCACAGGCGGATAGAGAAAGTGGATTTAATTTCTCTAAGTCAAATAGAAATAGACAAATGATCGAAGATTTAATACCAGTTGTAGTGTTAGTGCTAACCTCGGTGATAAGTGGTATTATGATGTTGAATTGTCACGGTTTAATGAGGAACAGACAAGGGAATAAGAACTATTGTAGATGGTAGTTAATATGTAGCGGAGAAAGGTCAAATCAAGGTGGCATTGAACAAGATTGTGTTGGTATATTGAGTTACTTGGCCAATAATTCGATATAGCAATTTACTCTCGAGTCCAATACTAGCTTTGAAATGTTATATCCTTATTAAAGAATTATCAAAAGTATTTATGACATGTGAGAAATATGAAGAAACCTAACCGTAGACTTTAGCAGAGGTAGAGAGTAGCATAGGACTACGAGAAATATTTTGAGTGAATAGAGAAGGTAATATGATACGCTGGGATACGTAGCCAGAAACGATAAAATCGAACAGAGAATTGAATAATCCTAGAGAAGAGTGTAGAGTGTGTGTTTAATGACGTCATTACGAGTGTGTATACGTATGAGTAACTAAATGGAAAAACAAACAGGAAGAAGCTGGAATGGATTGTCACGAACTCTAAGCAAGTTACGTGGACGAAGTACTGAATTATTAGTCTATGAAAAGGGTTAACCGTGAATGAGGTTGATGACAAGTGTGTTACTGCGATAAGGCAATTAAATGAATAATGCCCGTATAGATAGACATGAGAGGTGGAGAGAAAGACTAGAATTCGTAGTCGTAAATTTTAAAGGAAATTCATGCATAGTGATATGCATTTCTGCATAGTCGGATTAGAAATTGAGTTGAACTCAATGTGGCATGTATTTGAAATGGCAATTAAAGAGAATTGGGAGTGAAACCAGAGGAAACTTGATAAGAGCAGTAAGCACCTAATGAGACTTAAAAATTAAATTAAGGATTTGCATGTTTTTAGAATAAGTTGTGCACATAGATATTAGTTGCATGGTAGTACGTAGAAGAATAAATTTAGACTAATTTTAATCAGATATAATACTAATTTTATGTAGATTATTTTTTTGAGTAGATATAGCATTAGAATTAAATGCATTGCGTGTGTTGGCCGATGTAAGCATATATTAGCCGCCTAAAAGAAAATGAATAAAGCCTGTGAGAATAAGGATCAGTTTTGATGAGTTCTGGGATGTATTTCCCTAACCTGAAGAGTAAGCAAAGGATGCATTTTGGTCAGTTGAAGTAACGGCTGAGTATAAAGAGGCACATTGTCAGTTCGAAAGACTCCTCGATGGAGGGTTAATTTAGTTGATTATTTATTTTGTTAAGAGAGAGACTAAGATGAGCTCAGACTATGAGGGAGAGTGAAAAATTAAAGACCCATTATAACAGATTGGAAAGGAATAACGTGAACCGTTATTACCGTGAAATAAGTATGTGTCATTGCTGTAGACTAACGATGTTGGTTATTGTTGCTATGTAGACTTAGTGGTGGATTAGAAATTAGATGGTAGTGCATGTCCATTATAGAGAATGGTAGACTAAATTAACAATTGTAGTAAATGTAGACCAATAACATAAATGATGAGAGACTAAGCATACGGCTCAGAGGGGAGGAGAACCGGAAGTACATAAAAGAGGAGAGAGGTAAACCACATAACAGATGAACCTTGGCAAGTATTTAATTCAGGTAAAGGTTGAAATAAATAAAATGACGATACACCGACTGTGAGATGCTTTGTTCTTCGAATTAATTATTTTGATTATTAAGTGAATAAATTTGAATGATTATCATATGAAACAATGAAAGTAATGCTTACAACTATTTAACTTAACTCAAAGACGTCATAAACTCCTAAAAAGTTATTGATGCAAGTAGGTTAATGATGTATGTAAATTAAGTTCGATAAAAAAAAAAATGATGATGATAATCTAAAAAAAAAATTAATAAAAAAAAAAAAAATTAATAAAAAATAAATGTTAATTTTATGTCTGGAGAGTGATCAACTCCATAGATCTAAGTAATTTTACGTTACAACATAAATTAAGATGTAAACTGTTCAAGAAAAGGTAGGAATGAGAGGCTAGGTAGGAAGACCCTTGAATACATACTCAAATACCCTCTAACCCACAGTAAAGACGAGGTCAGAGGTCAGCCAAGCAGAGAGATGCCCTGATACAGAATAGAGAGATGCCCTGATACAGAGCCGATAGACGCCCTGATGCAGAATAGAGAGATGCCCTGATACAGAGCCGATAGACGCCCTGATGCAGAATAGAGAGATGCCCTGATGCAGAGTGGAGAGAGGACCATGTAAGGTCCTGATGCGAAGCGGAAAGAGGCAAGTCGACGCACTCCGAGAGGTTGGCTATGGCGGAGAATGCAATGAGGTCTGTGCTGTAATGAAGTACTTGGCGATGCAACGCCGAAGAACTCACACCATTCCTGTGACATCAAATACACAGGAAGTGCAGCACCACAACATGCTAATGGTCGTGCAGACGCTGTTTGGCGATGGTAGAGTCAGCAAATTCTCCTAGAAACATATGCAAGGCGGTCGCACTTAACCTCTCCCACACGAGGTGTACGCTAATGTGCTACCTATATATCGATGTAAGGAGTCACCTGGATGAATATACCCACGTTGATTGGGTAATTGTCTGCAGCAACGGTTGCAGAAGATGATGGTTCCTGGTCGTATGAACGTTGTCTACGGCAATGCAGCTTTCCAATCAAATGACTCCGTCCTAACTCCAAGAATTCCCCGTTCACAGGGGGAACAACTTAATTATGTCTAATCAGTACGAAACGCGAATGCAAATCTTTCTCCAATGAGAGACACATTCCTACTTACAACTGTGTTCTCAGGCGGGACAGAAGTCACCTAAGAGCAATTATCAGTTATTCGGGTAATTTGCCCGGTCTATGAAAATCGCCGAATCGATTTGCCGCGTACGCGTTGTCTATGTTAGTACAACTTATATCCAGTTGATTGCAGCAGAAGTCAACACGAAGTCCACAATGCTGTTGAGACCCAATCCTTGATCACAGCCGGTGCACGAGAGGATGAAAAACAACGATCTACGAAAGATGCCACCTCCACTGTCGGAAGTTGCAAATGCAGTCTGATTGTCAAAGCAAAGCAGATCGGTTAACAAGTAATCGACAAGAGATTACTAAGATTGCGTTCAATTCGTAATGCAAGTGTAAGAACTTGAGTGATATAAAATGATTTTAATGAAAGAGACTATGAAATAAAGTCTCTGTTAAATTACTAATGTGTGAGAAAAAGTTCCCACAAAGAAATGAACTAAATTGAGTCCGATCAATTGACTAGATCGGATTGCTAAAGTGTAGAGAAAAAAAAACACTTAAAAAAAAAAATAATAAAAATAATAGCAATTAAGAGTTCAATCTTAGAATTAATTTAAGTATTTTTATTTTTGTGTCTAGTATATAAGTTAAGTTAATATTTATCTTTACTTTATTTCCATGGCCATTTAGTATACATTTAGTCTATAAGTTAATGTAAGATTTTACTTTACTCATTCGGCCAGTTCGTATTTTGTGTTAGAGTAAGATTTTATTCTATGTCCTATTATAGAGTATTCTTGGCTGATAAGATAACTTGGTGTATGTTTAATTTTTATTTGAATATGCCTTCAGCCTCACGATTTTTCCCTGCATTTAATATTTTGAAACGTCACAGTGCCTAATGGATGTAAACTGAGTAGAATGTGATTTCTGATTGCCTTACATTATTGACAGATGTTGAAAGAAGCAAGGATTTATTAAAATGAGTAAGTAGTTACATTTGAGGAAGCTCATTCTTGTGTAATTACTGATGGTAATTTGAGCATTGATATAGAGTAGCAACTATAAAGTGATTATCCTTAAAACGATATTAATGTTTGGTAATATAATTTGGAATTTTATTTTTTTGAATGGGGACAATATTTTGTAAGAAGACAAACTAAATAATATTAAAGTAAGAAATTCATAAATTAAAGCGTGTCATAGGTCTGATTATAATTGGAGGAAAGTCTTCAAGAAATGTATCTATGGTAAATTTTATATTTGGACTTGTGTTTTTAATTGATATACGGAGGCTTATCATAATTGAGATGAAACTTTATAAGAGAATTTAATGCACTGTAAGATTTTAAATTCCAAAAAGGATTTTATATTATTTCATTATGTTTCCTTTTTATGTAACTTCCTTATATATGTGTTTTGGAATATTTCATCACTTCATAATTTGTCTATTATTTAATTATTTTCTGTTTATTTCATTATGTGGCTATTATTTCATTATGTGACTACTATTTCATTATGTGGCTATTATTTCATTATTTTCTGTTATTTCAATATGTGTCATATATCCCTTGCTTTATATTATTTAACTATGTGCTATTTGGTAACTACTGAGGCTAATCCAAATAGGTAGAGTATGTTAGGGACATAAATTTATTTTGACTAATTGAGAGGAGGATTTGATCCGTAGACTTATAGAAAACACTATGTCATAGAAAACGAGTAGCCTGTTATGGAGGGGATACCCCAATAAATTTAGAGTTCAGCTATAGGAGCCATATTTGGAAAGGGAACTAAAGAAATCTAGATAGGGCTCGCATTTTTAACGGGAGGCTGTGTATAGATTCTATATGCGACCCCTATATATATTTGTACATTTATATATTTAGGAAGGAGGAATAATATATTCAGAAATATAAAGAACAATTTACATAGGACTTTTGTAATATTTTGGTTATTTGGTTTATGAAAAGGATTTATATGTTAGCTTGGGTGACAAAACAAGGGAACCTTATATATTTCACGAATACTGTTTAGGTACGGAATAGTTCCTTAGATTAAGGCAGCTAGATTTATTACAGAGGGTGACAGCTAACATAACTTGGGAAACAGTTAATGTTTAGGTTGATAGATTATGAAATAGTTTAGCAAAGAACTTCATAACGGTTTCTGGGCGGAGATACGAAATATTGTTTATGGTTAGGCTGAATTAGGATTGGATAGTTTGGGAAAAGAGCACACCCCCCGGTTTTAACGAAGTCCAATGAAATTGGAGAATTGAGAAAAAGGGTTGGTTAGTTTAAGAAAGGAGGTGGAGATTTAGAAGGACTGAGGGGAATAGAAGTTAGAGAGGAAGTTAGTTCCCGACTAGAGACCAGCGAGAAAGCTTCCCTCATTCCTTGACCATAGTGTCCTAATAGTTATTGGTGATGAGATTAACTAAATCTGAAGAGATGTCCTGCCCTGTTACCTGATCGAAGCTTCTGTCCATTACCTCAATATGTATAAGTATCTTGGGTTCTAGCCTCTCATTAATTATTGGTTGGATTAGAAAAATGTCCAGTCCAGATGTTGAATTGTATAATGTACTTCATGAGTATTTTGAGTAACCTTTCTGTGTAATGTCATGCATGAATTTTATCAATAGTGGATTGAGTTAATTAGAATGAGTTGTTTCATTGTCCTCGTAGTTCCAGGAATCCCGTGCAATCATGAGAATTAATACTTATTTTCGAATAAGACGAAACCCATGCTAGAATGGAGTTCGGCTACTTTGATGAGATAAAAATTAATAAGCTACCGTAAATGGGAAAGATAAGATGGAAAGAATCAAATAAAGATGAATTAACGTATTTAAATAAAGAGTAAAATTATTAGACCCCCGATCATTCAGTACTATTGTAGTGTACTATTGTATTGTACTATTGTAGTGTACTATTGTAGTGTACTATTGTAGTGTGCTATTGTAGTGTACTATTGTAGTGTACTATTGTATTGTACTATTGTATTGTACTATTGTAGTGTACTATTGTAGTGTACTATTGTAGTGTACTATTGTAGTGTACTATTGTATTGTACTATTGTAGTGTACTATTGTAGTGTACTATTGTAGTGTACTATTGTAGTGTACTATTGTAGTGTACTATTGTAGTGTACTATTGTATTGTACTATTGTATTGTACTATTGTAGTGTACTATTGTAGTGTACTATTGTAGTGTACTATTGTAGTGTACTTATTGTATTGTACTATTATAGTGTACTATTGTATTGTACTATTGTAGTGTACTATTGTAGTGTACTATTGTAGTGTACTTATTGTATTGTACTATTATAGTGTACTATTGTATTGTACTATTGTAGTGTACTATTGTAGTGTACTATTGTAGTGTACTATTGTAGTGTACTTATTGTATTGTACTATTATAGTGTACTATTGTATTGTACTATTGTATTGTACTATTGTAGTGTACTATTGTATTGTACTATTGTAGTGTACTATTGTAGTGTACTATTGTAGTGTACTATTGTAGTGTACTATTGTAGTGTACTATTGTAGTGTACTATTGTATTGTACTATTGTAGTGTACTATTGTATTGTACTATTGTAGTGTACTATTGTAGTGTACTATTGTAGTGTACTATTGTAGTGTACTATTGTATTGTACTATTGTATTGTACTATTGTAGTGTACTATTGTAGTGTACTATTGTAGTGTACTATTGTAGTGTACTATTGTAGTGTACTATTGTATTGTACTATTGTATTGTACTATTGTAGTGTACTATTGTAGTGTACTATTGTATTGTACTATTGTAGTGTACTATTGTATTGTACTATTGTAGTGTACTATTGTAGTGTACTATTGTAGTGTACTATTGTAGTGTACTATTGTAGTGTACTATTGTATTGTACTATTGTATTGTACTATTGTAGTGTACTATTGTAGTGTACTATTGTATTGTACTATTGTAGTGTACTATTGTAGTGTACTTATTGTATTGTACTATTATAGTGTACTATTGTATTGTACTATTGTAGTGTACTATTGTAGTGTACTATTGTAGTGTACTATTGTATTGTACTATTGTATTGTACTATTGTATTGTACTATTGTAGTGTACTATTGTAGTGTACTTATTGTATTGTACTATTATAGTGTACTATTGTATTGTACTATTGTAGTGTACTATTGTAGTGTACTATTGTTTTGTACTATTGTAGTGTACTATTGTATTGTACTATTGTAGTGTACTATTGTATTGTACTGTTGTATTGTACTATTGTAGTGTACTATTGTATTGTACTATTGTATTGTACTATTGTAGTGTACTATTGTATTGTACTATTGTAGTGTACTATTGTATTGTACTATTGTATTGTACTATTGTATTGTACTATTGTAGTGTACTATTGTAGTGTACTTATTGTATTGTACTATTGTATTGTACTATTGTATTGTACTATTGTATTGTACTATTGTAGTGTACTATTGTATTGTACTATTGTATTGTACTATTGTATTGTACTATTGTATTGTACTATTGTATTGTACTATTGTAGTGTACTATTGTAGTGTACTTATTGTATTGTACTATTGTATTGTACTATTGTAGTGTACTTATTGTATTGTACTATTGTATTGTACTATAGTATTGTACTATTGTAGTGTACTATTGTATTGTACTATTGTATTGTACTATTGTAGTGTACTATTGTAGTGTACTTATTGTATTGTACTATTGTATTGTACTATTGTAGTGTACTTATTGTATATTACTATTGTATTGTACTATAGTATTGTACTATTGTATTGTACTATTGTATTGTACTATTGTATTGTACTATTGTAGTGTACTATTGTAGTGTACTTATTGTATTGTACTATTGTATTGTACTATTGTAGTGTACTTATTGTAGTGTACTATTGTATTGTACTATTGTATTGTACTATTGTAGTGTACTATTGTAGTGTACTTATTGTATTGTACTATTGTATTGTACTATTGTAGTGTACTTATTGTATTGTACTATTGTATTGTACTATAGTATTGTACTATTGTATTGTACTATTGTATTGTACTATTGTATTGTACTATTGTAGTGTACTATTGTAGTGTACTTATTGTATTGTACTATTGTATTGTACTATTGTAGTGTACTTATTGTAGTGTACTATTGTATTGTACTATTGTATTGTACTATTGTATTGTACTATTGTATTGTACTATTGTATTGTTCTATTGTATTGTACTATTGTAGTGTACTTATTGTATTGTACTATTGTATTGTATTATTGTATTGTACTATTGTATTGTACTATTGTATTGTACTATTGTATTGTATTATTGTACTGTACTATTGTATTGTACTATTGTATTGTACTATTGTATTGTACTATTGTATTGTACTATTGTATTGTACTATTGTATTGTACTATTGTATTGTACTATTGTAGTGTACTATTGTAGTGTACTTATTGTATTGTACTATTGTATTGTACTATTGTAGTGTACTTATTGTATTGTACTATTGTATTGTACTATAGTATTGTACTATTGTATTGTACTATTGTATTGTACTATTGTATTGTACTATTGTATTGTACTATTGTATTGTACTATTGTATTGTACTATTGTATTGTACTATTGTACTGTACTATTGTAGTGTACTTATTGTATTGTACTATTGTATTGTATTATTGTATTGTACTATTGTATTGTACTATTGTATTGTACTATTGTATTGTACTATTGTATTGTACTATTGTATTGCACTATTGTATTGTACTATTGTATTGTACTATTGTATTGTACTATTGCATTGCACTATTGTATTGTTTTATTGTATTGTACTATTGTATTGTACTATTGTATTGTACTATTGTATTGTACTATTGTATTGTACTATTGTATTGTACTATTGTATTGTACTATTGTATTGTACTATTGTATTGTACTATTGTATTGCTCTATTGTATTGTACTATTGTATTGTACTATTGTATTGTACTATTGCATTGCACTATTGTATTGTTTTATTGTATTGTACTATTGTATTGTACTATTGTATTGTACTATTGTATTGCACTATTGTATTGTACTATTGTATTGTACTATTGTTTTGTACTATTGCATTGCACTATTGTATTGTTTTATTGTATTGTACTATTGTAGTGTACTATTGCATTGCACTATTGTATTGTTTTATTGTATTGTACTATTGTAGTGTACTATTGTATTGTACTATTGTATTGTACTATTGTATTGTACTATTGCATTGCACTATTGTATTGTTTTATTGTATTGTACTATTGTATTGTACTATTGCATTGCACTATTGTATTGTTTTATTGTATTGTACTATTGTAACAGCTGCAATGAAATGCCCAATAAAACACCTTATATGAATAACAAGTAAAACGCCTGAATAGTCGATTTGAATGCACTAACCGTGTTAAGAAGTTAACAATGCCATTTAATAATAAATATTTCTATTAAATTTTAGCTTTGCTGCGTCAAAGGAAATGACATCTTGAGGCGTATCTAATTTGGCTAATTGCCTAAATACCTGTTTAAAATGTCAACCTTCCGACATAGGATAATTGCTTTTACTCTAGCATTGTTAAGAAGTTAACAATGCCACTTAATAATAACATCTTGAGGCATGGTTTAACATGAGACTCAGACTAATCTGTGTTCAGTCTTCAATCAGGCTAGCCACGCTACGGTTGTGCTACCTGGCGTTAACTTCAGACTTTCTTAGACTTCCCTTGTGTATCAGTATCACCTTTTAATTTTTATCTTTCAACTTCAACTCTGTGTTGTAACTTGTTTCAATAGAGTCAATAGAGGATGTGAAGAAGAGTTCCCTGTGTCGTTATTATCCTTGCTAACCTAGAAACAAAAATCCACACCACATACCTAATGGGGATAGACTCCATAAAATAGAAGTCATTCCATCTTCGGAAAGTGGTCTAAGCCGTCCACACTGCGATGAATTTTCCACAGTCCTTGACTTCCAGTATGGAACACACCGAAAAGTCCATAAGTTTTTGATCCGGCGAGCATGGATCTGAACATTTCTTTTGACCAAAACCTAAGAATAAGCTCTCTGCATCAGTTCTTAGTAACATTCGTTGAGTGTGACGTGGCATTGTCATGCTTAAATGTCCACTGAGTTTTCTCACCGAACATTGGCTTCAGAGTATTTTCAACATAACATTTGACACCTTGTTCGACAAGACTGTGAGCAGAACCACAGGTATTTGAAACGACTGATAAGATATGTTTTTATTTCTTCCAATTATTTTGTTATTTCTTCGATTAATAGCCAATTCAACAGTGAAGATCTTCTCATCTGACCGAACAATCTCGAAAGCCGTGCCATACTTAATTTTTTTTATAAGAAATTTGATTCTCTCCAATCGTTTTTGCTTTAAAACCTGCTGTCAGGGATTGTGTCTTTTGAAGGATTAACTAGAACATTTTCAAGTCATCGTGGACAGGTCATCTGATGGTTCTGGGATTTAAGCCAGCCATCTTCGGTAGCAACCGAATCGATCTTATCGTGTTTCTCCTAATCTTCTCTCAAATGCGTTTAATCTTCTTTGGTTTAGACTTTGGGGAGTGTGGCCTACCACCTCTCGGATGACCACTTCACCTCTTTCATTGAAATGCTCCAATGATTTACAAACAGTCGATCTCGCAAGTGAAAGTACCTTTGCAATAACAGAAACGAACTTTCCGGCACGATGTAATGCGCCTATTGCTGCTTTTCTATCTGACATTTTTGAACTGGCTAATTTTTTTTACAAAAATGAAATGTGATGTAATTATGTAACGCCTTGAGCAATGGATATATATATATATATAAGAACTACTTTACCGAAGAAGTAATTGTTTGAAAATTTATTTCCATACCTACGCTCCACCCTGTAATAATTAATTGGAGGGGTCTGCACTCAATGTCTAGGACCCCCACTTAATCTTCAATGGCCCCACAATAACTACCACTCTAGGTTTTACATCTTTTTACATTTCAGCTCAGAGTTACCTATCAGGTAAAAAGCCCTCCTGGTGGATAGAGGAGCAACTAAGTCGACTGTATCATGTCAGTTCTACATGTCAGAAGATGAAGAATTTTCGGTCCTTATCAGAGTTGGTAAAGAACAGAAAACCTTTGTCTAATATCATTGTGGACGATATACACAAAACTCTGTACTGCTACATACCCAAGGTAATTAACCACATAACCCATTTTTATTGGGACAACATAGCCAATATTGGAACAGTATTGCCAACATTGGGCACAGTGTTGCCTTGATAAACATTGTTAGCTGGGCTGTTAAAACAAAGTTGTTTGTCTTTATACACATGATTGAGTAGGCATAAATTACTTTTAAAGAATCTGAAACTAAATCGTTAATTACAATAATAGAGAAAAATAAAATAATTCAAGTTCAGATTATGGTTATGTAATCTTTCGATGAATAATGACATTTCTGTGTATTTTTTTCAGGTTGCCTGCGGTAACTGGAAGAGGGTTTTCTTGATATTAACAGGAAGAACCAAAGCTACCGATCCAAAAGATATTTCAGGACTTGAAGCACATTTTAATTCATTGCCGAAACTGGGAGGCAAATCTTATACCGTAAGTTGCTATGACTGCTATTGTTCTTGTGATAATAAATATTTAGTTATTCAAGCTGAATATGAAAACCAGATTATACTGGGACAATTGACATCTCTTCTTAATCATCTTCCCGTATGGTACGATTATTTTAATAACTTCTGTAATAATTGCATTACTTTTTAGCATTTTCAATGCTATAGATATGACTGATATAACATATCTGATTTCAGTCGGTTATTTTAATTTAATTCTTTATTAGCTCTAAATTATTTATTTACCCCCCCCCCCTTATAATTTTTCTCAATAAAATCAAATAATATTTTGGTTATTACAGACAAGCGACATTCGCTGGCGACTTGAAACGTACACGAAGTTCATGTTCGTGAGAGATCCCCTGGAAAGATTGGTGTCGGGTTTTCGGAACAAACTATTAGGTTCCAAACCACAGTTCAAAGGCTTACCAGACCACATTTTAAAGCACTATAAAAGGGACGGAGAGGACTCTTCCAATGTCACTTTCTCACAGTTTATGAGGTACATAATAAACACAAAACTACGTCATCACGTCAATTTCAATGAACACTGGAGGGCAATGCATCATCTCTGCCATCCCTGTGCCATCCAATATGATTTTATAGGTAAATATGAGACCTTAAACGAAGACGCTGACCATATTCTAGAGCAGATGAAGGTGCCAAAAAAGGTGGTGCAGTTTCCTCCTTTCAATGCATCTTTTACGAAGTCTTTACAATCATTTTACACGGATCCTCTGACACCAAGTGAACAGGAGGACTTCATCAAGATTTACGAGACTGACTATAAGTTATTTGGTTACAATATTCCTAACATTAGGAACATTACTATAAAATGATATGATTTCTTTATCTAAGTACAGTGTGTATCACTGTAGTGTTCCAAATTTTAAATTTTGAAATCTTCATTACTATTTTTTCGATTTGAATTCAGGTGGCTTTCAAATAATCTCAAGACTATAGATTTTATTATTTAGGTGTACACAGGAGTATTATCTTTTAAGTGTACAAATAGTAGCTGCATATTAGGATTTAGTTTAGAAGCTAGTGTTTTGGATGATAAATTTAGACGGGTCTAGAAAGAAACCCTAG
>CANNZV010003362.1:20275-85818 GCA_947561585.1 Caprella mutica
CCTCAAAAAGGGGAGGGGGGAAGGGAGGGGGGAGGAGCTGGGGGAAGAAAAAAAAGGTATGTTATGAAGAAGTATTTGTTTGTTTCTAGTATTTTTCATGTAATCAATACAGTACTGCTGTTGTGAACTAATAAAAAATCGAAAATTGGTCGTTCTGGACACTTTTCATTTTCAAATCCAAAGCCTACTCCATCATCAATTTTTGACTTAGAGACATTGGGTTTTTTCTCTTTTATTCAGAATTTAGTTGTCTACAAAAGTACGATCAGTTTATATGTTATTTCGCAACTTGTAAAAAAGTGTATTGGGAAATGTAACCATAGTTCAACAATAATCTAAATTTTTGGAATTTTTATTATTATTATTTATTTATTTTTTTGAGAATGCAAATTTGATTGAACGGATCGTACTAATGTAGAGTGCAAAATTCCGAACAAAATAAAACTATGCCAAAATATGAGGGAGAAATATGGATTTTAAAAGAGTCTAAATTTTGCGGTTTATCGGGGGGGGAGGGGGGATTTGAAAAAAAATTAATTAAAAAATTGTCTATTTCTATAGTATAATCAAGTCTGAGAAATTCAAGCATCTCACTCTTCAAACAAAAATAAAAGGAAAAAAGTGAGACACTCCCCTTAAAATATGAATCCATTCAATTAATAATTAAATTTAAATCGTGTGAATTCAAAAATAAAGTTCCGCTGCCCCAGTGATCAATAATTTAGATTCCGTTTGATTCTCCCTTAAACATATATATGCTGAAACTGAAATTGAAGATAATATTTTGTCGCATAAATTTTATTTTATTTGTATTATCTATCGCCCAGGTTTTTGAATGTACTAATATGTATTTCAATTTAAATCAGCGACGATAAAAGGTGGAAGTAAAAAACATATTTGACACTTAGCTAATGAAACAAAATGTTTAATTATTATCGATTTATTTTAGTGTAAAATAGAAAAATTACGAAGCTGAAACTTCCAAAATCTGTTTAATAATCTATATTGAATGTATTACAAAAATGAAGTTTAAATATAAAGAGTTTCAACTTAATTTTAACATAGGGTTAAGCCGGTAAATTTTAACATGTTTCGACCTGAAGCCACAGACACACGAATCAAAATAATAACTTCAAAACACATAAAATAACACGCATATAATTCATTTGGATATATAACATCTCAATATAAATTCGTTTTAGTAGGATTTAAAGACATTAAAACAGGCTTGTCATATTAGGTACTGATCAATATTAAGACTTTCAATAATGAATATACCTAACAAAGTTTATTTTTGTATCAAATATTGAAATCTGTACTTAAGTGTTTCAGTTACTAGATTCAAGAAGTTATATTTAGGAGTGTTGCCATACTAGCGTCATATTCTGTCACGGTTAACCAGTTAAATATTTATTACTTATATAATCGATTAATTAATGGTTAATATTTAAAAGAGAGATTTGTTAATTTATAATTACAAATTATCTAGACTTAGAAATACATTTTAAATAAGCTGTTTGTTTATACAGTTAGTTTATTTATATTTGTACGACTCACCCTATTTATCACTTGGTCTGCATATATCAATTTTTTATTATTTAATGAAAATTAGGTCCTAATTATTGTTTTGAATATATACAGTTTGTTTAATCACAGTGTTCCACATTTTTAATTTTCCATAAATTTTATTTGGATTCCAATTCAGTGTGTTTTAGAACAATCTCAATACTTTAGAATTTTACTAAATACTTATATTCCTATCTTTGTTTGAATTGTTAGACAAAATTTTGTATTCACATAATTCCTTTTTTCTTAACACTTACAGTTGTCGTTACTGATGCATTTCTATTTACTATCCAGCTGAGAAGTCACTTCATTCACCTTGAACAACCATGTGGGCGACTATACGGGATGGGGGATTTATTGCTCGGTTATCATTGAACAAATGAAAAATTATATTTATTTTCTCCAGTTAGATTTTTGGTCTCCTTTTCAATTTTTCCAGATCAAGACTTTTTTTTTCCAGAATTTTCAGATAATGATAATTCTCGGTTGAACTAAGATCATGTTGTTCTGGCAGGTAGAGTCATCTGATCTTAAACGTTGTGATTTCTTTCATTAGAAATCACCTAGTGTAAAAAATGTTCATCATAATCAACTCAGAGGTATCAATGAGTTGAAGTTCAACTGTACAGAATCATTTAAACATTTGTAGCAGTAACTTGGAATGCTGCATAACACAAGGGGTTTCTTTCAAGACCCGTGTAAACTCAGTCGTCCAAATCAAAAGACCCCAAACCGAAATGTATTATGTAGTATGTAAACTGTAAAGTATAAGCCCAAACAATAAATTCTAAAGTCTTGAGAATGTTTGAATGCCACCTGCATTCATATCGGAACAATACAAAGAAGATTTTGAAATTTAAAATGAAATTTGGAATACTACGGTGATGCCCCCTGTACTAAGAAACTATATCATTTTATAGTAATGTTCCTAATGTTAGGAATATTGTAACCAAATATCTTATAGTCAGTCTCGTAAATCTTGATGAAGTCCTCCTGTTCACTTGATGTCAGAGGATCGGTGTGAAATGCTTGTAAAGACTTCGTAGAAGATGCATTGAAAGGAGGAAACTGCACCACCTTTTTTGGCACCTTCATCTGCTCTAGAATATGGTCAGCGTCTTCGTTTAAGGTCTCATATTTACCTATAAAATCATATTGTATTGCACAGGGATGGCAGAGTTCATAGAATGGCCTCCAGTGTTCATTGAGATTGACGTGATGACTTAGTTTTGTGTTTATTATGTACCTCATAAACTGTGAGAAAGTGACATTGGAAGAGTCCTCTCCGTCCCTTTTATAGTGCTTTAAAATGCGGTCTGGTAAGCCTTTGAACTGTGGTTTGGAACCTAATAGTTTGTTCCGAAAACCCGACACCAATCTTTCCAGGGGATCTCTCACGAACATGAACTTCGTGTACGTTTCAAGTCGCCAGCGAATGTCGCTTGTCTGTAACAACCAAAATATTATTTGATTATATTGAGAAAAAATATAAGGGGGGGGGGGGGTAAATAAATAATTTAGAGCTAATAAAGAATTAAATTAAAATAACCGACTGAAATCAGATATGTTATATCAGTCATATCTATAGCATTGAAAATGTTAAAAAGTAATGCAATTATTACAGAAGTTATTAAAATAATCGTACCATACGGGAAGATGATTAAGAGTTGTAGATCAGTTGATCTACAATTGTCCCAGAATGATTGAAGTCATAAAGGTATACTGGAACCTGGTTTTTCAAATTCAGCTTAAAATAACTAAATATGATCACAAGAACAATAGCAGTCATACCAACTTACGGTATAAGATTTGCCTCTCAGTTTCGGCAATGAAGTAAAATGTGCCGCATATCCTGAAATATCTTTTGGATCGGTAGCTTTAGTTCTTCCTGTTAATATCAAGAAAACCCTCTTCCAGTTACCACAGGCAACCTGAAAAAAATACACAGAAAAGTCATTATTCACTGAAAGATTACATAACTATAATCTGAACTTGTATTATTTTATTCCTTTCTATGATTTTAATTAACGTTTTAATTTCAGATTCTTTAAAAGAAATTTATGACTACTCAAAAATGTGTATAAAGACAAACAACTTTGTTTTAACAGCCCATGTAACATTGTTTATCAAAGCAACACTGTGCCCAATGTTGGCAATCAAAATAAACATGGGTTAAGTGGTTAATTACCTTGGGTATGTAGCAGTACAGAGTTTTGTGTTTATCGTCCACAATGATATTAGACAAATGTTTTCTGTTCTCAACCAACTCTGATAAGGACCGAAAATTCTTCATCCTCTGACATGTAGAACTGACATGATACAGTCGACTTAGTTGCTCCTCTATCCACCAGGAGGACTTTTTACCTGATAGGTAACTCAGAGCTGAAATGTAAAAAGATAACCTAGAGTGGTAGTTATGGTGGGACCATTGAAGATTAAGAGGGGGGTCCTAGACATTGAGTGCAGACCCCTCCAATTAATTAATACAGGGTGGAGCGTAGGTATGGAAATAAATTTTCAAACAATTACTTTTTCGGTTAGTTAGTTCCTATATTGGTGATTGAATTTTAGAATAGCCATAGCTCAAGGCACTAAATAATTTTATCACAATTTATTTTTGTAAACAAAAATTAGCCAGTTCAAAAGTGTCAGATAGAAGTGCAACAATAGACGCATTACATCGTGCCGGAAAGTTCGTTTCTGTTATTGCAAAGGTATTTTCACTTGCGAGATCGACTGTTTGGAGATCATTGAAGCATTTCAATGAAAGAGGTGAAGTGGTCATCCGAGAGGTGGTAGGCCACACTCCCCAAAGTCTAAACCAAAGATGAAACGCATTTCAGAGGAGATTAGGCGTTATCCTTCAAGAAACACAAATCCTGAAAGCAAAAACTTTTTATGAAATAATTTCGAATTTGTTTGGTAAGTTGATGAGATCTTCACAGTCGAATTGGCTATTAATCGAAGAATAGGGAGAATAATTAAAAAATTGAAAATATTTCTTATGACCAAAAAGCGTGTATCAGCATGCGTAAGGATAAAAAAACCTGGCGTGCTGCCCACAGTTTTGTAGATTTAGACACCAAATGTTATGTTGAAAATATTCTGAAGCCAATGTTGAAATGTGCTGGGGATCACTTTAGTGAGAAAACTCTGTGAATATTTCAACAAGACGAAGCCACGTCACACTCAACGAATGTTACTCAGAACTGATGCAGAGAGCTTATTCCTAGTCTAAAGAAATATTCAAATCCCTTTTCACCGGATCTGAAGCATATTGACTTTTCGGTGTGTTACATACTGGAAGCCAAAGCCTGTGGAAAATTATTTGCAGTGTCGACGACTTAGGCCCTTTCCTCCTGAAATTCATTTTTTAAAGCATCTTATTAGAGTCACAATGTCAAATTGTATATAATAACTTTTAGAAAATACATTACATTCCCGTCATGTAATGTGAAAGAGAAGTGAAGAATAAGACACTGACAGACGTATGATGCAGGAATGGTTCATTCTGGAAAGCACTTGACTAACGTATTACAGTGAAAAAGATTTAAAGGTCAACTCCAAGCAAATTTTTTTATTGCTTAAATCAACGAGGCTAATGTTTCTTATTATTTAACTGCAAACCCCATCAAATTTGATAGCATATTTTTAATTTTATATGCTTTTAAAGATTTTTATAATCCAAACTCTACAAAGCCTACTTTACTTCCGACTTTCTAATTTTCAGACTGAAGAAGAAGAATGTACACCATTTGTTTTGATTGTCATCTAGGTATTTGGTTTAATAAATCTATTTATTATTCGCTTAAAGGTTTAAATTTGGATGAACTTATTATAGAAACGTTTATATACTTATATACAATTGATATCTTAAAAGAAAGCCAAAAACACATTGTTTATTTAAAAATCTAAATTTGAAATCAAAACAAAGAGTATACAATCTTCTTTCTCAGCTTCAGGTTGGAGATTCACTCGATTGTTGCTCACAGAGTATTAAAAATCTTTAAAAGCAAATAATAACATATATACTGAACTGAATTGTATGCGGTTTGCGGAATAATGATCGTAGACCTTAGTTCTATAGTATCATGTAATAAACTCATTTTTTTCCCGGAGCCTGGAGAGAACCTTTAAAACATGTGGCAATGGACGAAATTTCCCTCTTGGGCCCATGAACAAATATGCATATAATTTCATGGTTACTGTAGGTAACATCATTAATGCTTATGTAAATTACAAATTCTAGAGCGGAATTTTGATCTCCAAAACTCCAAAAATTTAAAAGACTCCAAAAATTTGAAAAACAATTTTAACTTCAGATTTAAAAATAAACTCCAAAATTTAAAAAAATCATATTAAAAGACAAAATATTTCCATTGAAAACAAGAATTTGAACAAAAAAAAAATTGAAAAAAAAATCATTTTTTTTTAAATAGCCTATACAAACAACTCGAGAAATACTTAAAAATATGAATATCAAAAGATATAAATATTTCAAAAAACATCTTTTTCAAACTTGAAAAACTGAAACACCAAAACACTCAAAAAAATCCTAAAAAAACTTGAAATTAAATTTTATAATTAGAGAAATATGTATTATTCTTAAATTTGTATTGAATCAACATTCAATTTCTATTAAAACCCATTTACTTTAACTGGAAAGTAGAGTAGTATCAATAATATTCACCATTTTTGTCCATAATTTGTGAAGTTCTTCTGGTGTCGAAGTCCCTCTCCTTGGAGTTAAATTTCAACACACCGAACAGTATCAGTAAAATGATAACCAGTAGACATAAACGAAAAATACGAGACATTGCCAATGAAATAAATAAATAACAAACTGTAAATAATAAGGTATGAAATATATTTTTAAACTGTCCTTTTAAGCCATTATAAATATTCTTTATAAAAATACTTTGAACAACTAATTTTTTTTGTTAAACTTCCCTTCTGAAATTTAATTATATATTTACAAGCAAATTCAATAAAAATGTTAAATTCAGCAGCAGCACGCACTGTAAATTTTTCAGAAAATTTATATATTAGGGTAGCGACCCATCAAATTTGATGGAAATTACTATTTTTTTTTGAAAAAAGGGACTTTGGGTTGTGTTCTATATTTTTTTTGGAGCTACGCCTACGAGTACCTACTAGATTTTTGATGGTCAAAAATATTTTTTTTTGTTTCAAAAGGAATGTTTTTTAGTCAGTGCACTTTTATGTCCCAATTTTTTGGGGCTGGAGGCACTACAACCCACCCAATACAGAGACCAAAGGGGGCATTCACTTTTTTGGGTAATATTTGTGTTTTTGGTCAAATGTGAAACCGTCCGATAACTTGGAACTCGGTTGAATTTAAAGCAGTTTCATTAAATTAATAGTTTATTTATATTACATTTTCAGTTCATTTACTCGTGGGTTTGCATTTTACTTATCACAATTGTACCTATTATTAAATGCAGAATGTATATCCTATTTATCACTCATATTATACTATTAAATTAGGTTAAACTTTTTTTGAATTAGGTTAAACTTTTTTTGAATTAGGATAAACTTTTAAATTAGGTTAAACTTTTAAATTAGTTTAGACAGTTAAATTATGTATAGACGGAAAAATTAATTATGCTGCAAAATCGTTTCAAATGGTAGCCTGGTGTATTCTATACAATTTTTAGTAAGCAGAATTTCTAAATTCTAATTGTAAATGTTGAAAATTATAATTTTGTATTAAATTGGGTATACCAGCTGGCAGATGATTACCACCTGGCAACAAATTGTATAACTTATAAAGGTTTAGTTATCTAATTATTTTATGTAAATGATTCCAATAGTTCACAAACAGCTGTTTCAAACAATCACAGTTGTATTATTTAGTCGTATGGAATATATAAAAACTAATTACAATTACCACTATTTCTGTATTTAGTTCTGCGGAATGAATCCTATGAAACTATGGACTCACCATATCTTTAGCGGGGACAGGTCAATTCTCCAAAAACAGTTCTGCAACACAACACATGTCGCCAAAAGTTTTTAAAACACTATACGTACGTTATCTATCTAATAAGTTATAGCGGTCCGGTTGCGGAGGTTTTTTTTTAATTTTCAGTTCTGTTTCCCCCCTTCTCCCCCCCCCTCCTGATAGGTTCGTTAGTGACAAAATGTATGCAGGTAACTCTCAATTAGTCCCTCTTTCTATTTAAATAGTTCTGTTTGCCTCGGTTAGTCCGTACCGTCTTCATTTATCTACCCTTTGCGTTCCTCCTGTATCCTGCAACATTCCTTGTGAGAAAAAAAATCATAAGAACATTTTGCCTCAACTGTTTACTTTCTTAATATATTTTAAACAAATATGATTTTAAGGTAATGGAGCATTAAACAATTTATTGTTTTCACCTAAAATAACAAAATAAATTCTAAAGTTTCCCATTCATAAACCAAATATGGTATCTCGATTTATCCACCATCTCTATTTATCAAGTCCCATCACATGAGACAAATCGAAAGTTACCTATAATTTACCTGTTTTTCATTATATAGAATAAGGATACCAAATTTTGCCGAAGAAATTGTCACATTTTCAACAAAAGTGTCGTTATGCGAAAGAGTCGTGCGGCGAAAGTGTTTTCGGCGAAAAAGTCGTGCGGCTAAAGTGTTTTTCGGCGGAATGATCTAGGACCATCTTTAGCTCTATGGAAGTTCATACCATTACCCATTAAACATCTGAGCCTAAGAAAGCCCCCTGATTGTTGTTGTTAAATTTGGGAGAAAATTTACTACTCCTCCAGTAGTGAACCGATTTGATTGAAACAATTAACTATAAATGGTAGCCTGGTGTTTTAACTAGAAAACTGAATTTTGAGTATTTTGCTATAGTAAGAAATTAAATTAAGAAAGGATATTAGCCTCTTTTAATCATCACTTTTGAATTGGTAAAAAAAAGTAGTGATGCGCATTCTCCAGTTGATAAACTGATAGCCGTGGCTGTAAATTTCGGTCTCGGAAAATTTAGTCTGGAAAATTCGGTCTCGAAAAATTTGGTCTCAGAATGAAAAATACTCAGCTAACGAACTCAAGCACACCTGACAAAGGTTCAATTATGAGCGGTATATATCAAATTGGATAAATTTGATTTATTTATAATACAGATATGTGAAATGTAGGTTGTTTTTAAATAAAAAATCGCTTTAGAATAAAATTGAAATATAAATATAATCTATCTCCTCAAAAACTCTAAATAGGTAACTTTTAATTCAAACGTTTGTTTATTTGAACATTAGTCTGAATCTTCCTAATTACATTAGGATCATTATTTTCGAATATGTTCTCGCAAATTTAAGTGTACATATAGTCTTATATACATTATAAATATAAATTTTGTTTGCATAGTACGTCTCAATTATTAAGTTTTGAAGCCCAAAGTTTATGATTTAGCTCTGATAATATTTTAAATGACATCGGAATTATATTATTGTCTAACGTTATTTCTAACATCAATCTTCATTGACAAAAAGAGTTGGAAAAGTTTTATTACTGAGTTTAATTATTTCCAATTTAAAATCAACATAGTTCAAAATCATTTTAAAAATTTCTTGCTATTTTTCAGTATTTATATTTTTAAACTCACAATGTACGAGTAATGCTTTTAATAGGCACTAACCCATTTTAAATTAGCATGTCATATCTAACTAAAAAAATTTATTTATACCTCAGACCGAAATGTCCGGGACCAAATTTTCCGCTAAATAATAAAAACTCTCAAAATTACTATGTTACGTATCCTTTTACTACGGTTAATGTTGTTATCAGCTTTTATTAAATACGCTATACATTTTAGCACTCATAATTCCATCTCTTTCTATTATTGTTCTTTCATTTCATTATTATGAAATGAGACCGAATTTTCCGAAACCGAGTTTTCTAAGACCGAATTTTCCTAGAACCACTGATAGTGCCTATTTTCAGTTGATGTACTTAAAAGTGCGCATTAGTGTCCGTTTTTCCTTTGTGTTCTGCTGATCCTACGTTTTATACATAGCTCTTTCTAACAAAATTCATCTTCCAAACTTGAATCTACGTCTTTAAAACTATTATAAATATTAGAAGTAACGAATAAAGGAATACGGAATATATAATTAAACAATTAAAACAATTTAATTACATGTAAGAGGCTCGATTAAAGCATTTCAGTCCATTTTCTTTTCTTTCATGACTTTAAATTGTTCCCCTTTTTATTTCATTATTTCCTATGTCCTATCCTAAATAACCCGTTGTTCCTAGTCAACTTCCTACGCGTCCTGTTGATTCTACATTCCCTAAAATTTGTAAGTGTGTCTTGGCCAACCGTATCTACAAACAAAATTTTGTTGGAACATGTGTCCTTCCTGTTGGAACAGAAAAGTTTATCCACAACACAGCTAGCATACTCTGTAACTTCTAAAGTCTTACTGGTCTTATTATTTTAGTTAATTGTTTCCAATTGTTCACGTACAGCTGCTGTATGTAAATTTACACCTGAGCGCTTTGGCATACAAAATTAGTTTGTTCTTTTAATTATATAATTCAAATTAGAAATATAATTTGAGCATTAACTATATTTAATAACAAAATTTATTTAATTAATTTAAAAAAAAATCATATTTTTTCACTTTTTTTTATTTTTTGAATGAAAAAAATTAGAGATCGAAATTAAAAAAAAAGCCTACTTGACGATCTTTCTAATTTCGAACTAAACATATTAGCTTCTATAAATTTTTCTTTTGGACCAACCCCCATTGAGTCCATAGACTTTTCGTGGGGGTATTTAGTAAAAAAGTTTCCCGAGATAATGGAGTAAACAAAAAAAATTCAAAATTATTAAAACATACAAAAAAAAGGTTTCTTTTTGTCCCTGCCAGAGAACTCAAAGGTCTCCCAAGGCAACGACGAAGCCGGAGGGGTTACTGTGGAACACCCTACCTTCCCCGTCCCCTCCATTATTCAATCCTCCACAATGACTTATAGTTGTCACACCAAAATAAAACTTTTTGTAGGTTTTCTTTGGAATGTTTACTGGGGAACTTAAATAAAAAACATGGTGAAAATTGCAAAAAACTGGAAAACGATCCCCTTTAAGATGATTGATTTTTTTTTTTTATAATTAGCACGAAAAATAATAGACTAGTTAGATGATAAGCACGAAAACTAATAGACTAGTTAGATGATTAGCACGAAAAGTAATAGACTAGTTAGATAATCAGCACTAATTTTCTAAGAATAGCTGAATAGATTCTAAGGGCAATGTAGTGGGGGTTGGCCAAAGAATTGAAGATCAGTTTATTTGCATGTCCATGATAGTCAATTTTATCCGGTATAAATGTAATTTTTGTTCATTAGGTAGGGAGTCTTTTTACTGTAGTCCTGTTTTTTTAATATATCTAACTCATTTTTATCAGTTCCTTTCATATATCTCATACGTTTTTTTCAGGGACACTCTAACACTGGTATGAATTTTATATTGCTTGTGCCTTTTGGGTCTACATATATTTGTAAACAGGTATTTTCAGTCATGCCATTACAGATTCCCATCTCGCTGATGATAAGAAGCTTTTTTTACTTCAAATATGTCTCCAAATTTCGTTTATTTAGTAAATAATGTTAAGGATACATAATCTCATTTAGTGAGTGCATAGCAACTAGATTTAAGATTGATCTGAAATAAAATTAAAACGTATGAAAAAAAAATTATATATCATTTATCAATTCCTCGTTGCAAATGATACTATTACTGATATTTATGTACAAAATATTTACGATTGTATTATCGCGGAGAAAAGTTCTGACTACAGTCAAAATAATAGAAGTAAAAACCGTGGAGTTTTCAGTAAATATTTTGAGATTTGGCACCGTTGCTTAGGATAAGACCCTCGTTTTCGTAGTAACAGAAAAAGATGTCAATAAGTTAATAGTAAATGAAAATTTAGATACCACTTACTTAATTTTATCGAAAATTCAAAAATGGTATCAATTACATTATGTCATAGAATTATACAAATTTAACATTTCGTTTTGAGTAATTAAAACTATTAAACTTTCGACGATGTCAATATATTTTTTCAATTAATTATAGCAATTACTAACAATTATATCAATCAAGCCGGTTTCATGAGTTATCTGTGTAGACAATAAAATACTTCTCATGCCCTGTATAACTATATCTTTGGCCTATATATATCTTTATATATAAAACTAAATTTATATACTTGATGATATAATATTGCAGTCATTATTCTTCAATTAGTAACTGCTAGAAATAACTGTAGTAAAGTATTGGACTAGAAGTGTGGGTAGTTAGAGATATATAGGTAGTATAACTGAAAACCAGCTATTCTTCAATTAGAAATTATACACTTTAACTACTGTATAAGCAAGAATAATGAATGTTTTTATCAACAAGTGGGTGTTTCATTGAACTTTGAGGATTATATTAATGAGTGTACGTCCAAATGAAGTAAATCTTCAATCATAATTCCATCAGTGCCCTCCTCCTGGTCTTAAATTTTATGGTGAGAAAATGTCGGTAGGTATATCTCAATTCTCGTGACCGGTAATTTGACCCCCTTATTATTTAACCTCCAGTAATATGACCCCTGTTAATTTGACATCCTGATAATTTCACCCTCAGGTAATTTGACCCCCAATAATTTCACCCCCAGATAATTTCATCCCATTACCCCAGAAGCATTGCAGTGTTGGGCCAACGTAGGGCCATTACAGCCGGCCGTTGAATAAGGCGGTGGGCCAACGTCGGCAAACCAACCGTACCAGATCGGGCCATCTCTGTGCCAACGTCGAGCCAATGCCTTTTGCACCGCTGGCCAGCATTGGCCTGTGCTGGCATAGCAACGGCTGACAATGGCTAGCGACGGCATGCCGATGCTAACCACTCTAAAACCAACTGTAATTTAATTGTTGGGCCAGCATTGGCCCATGATGACATAGCTACGGCCATTTCTAGAAAACTAAAGACTATTTTTCGCAGAATAAAGAAAATCTAAATAAAGCAGGAAACTAACTAACTGCGGCCTCTAACAACAGAAACATCAAAGCTTCAAAACACAAGTTAGAAACTTAAATTGATGAATTATAATTTGTACTGCGCTTCTTTTGATAGCTATGCAACATTTTAATGTAATTTTGGTTCAGAATTATTTAGAGACTCTCTTGAGAGGGCTGCAATTAAATATTAAAGGACCGCAATTTACCTGCGTGACCCTAAGTACTATATTAATCTACAGCATGCTTAGAAGTTAGGAACTCAGCGCTACAGCTTACTTACAAAAATGACACAGACGCCTACTATAAAAAAATTATCTTCAGTTTTTTTGAGTATGTATTCAGGATATGATAACATGTTAACTCTCTCTTCTTCTGTTTAACGAGTTCTTGGTTCGCTCAAAAATGCAAGTGTGAAGAACCATGCGCCTCCATATTCTACAATATGTTCCTCAGACCTCAGGTCTAAAATCTTATGAAAATGGCGCCAATTCTCTTCCCTAAAATATGGAATCATGTTATTAATCATTTCAATTATCAATATACTGTTCAGGTATTACATCATAATACATTAATAAACTACCATATGTATACTTATATGACTAACACGATTATGAATTTGATTAGACTATAACTTTATCTAAATAAATTTACAAAATACATTACAATATTAAAATTAATTATTTAGAATCAATTTTATGTAACATGTCAACAATATCACAGATTAAAAAAGATTCATTTATATACATTTCATGTGGATGCAAGCCAACGTTGGGCCAATGATAGCCACAATGTCAATTGGCTATGATCTGGCAGCCAACATTGGGCCAATAAGGCTAGGATCGTGTTGGTTAAGCATCGGCAGCCAGCATTGAGCCAATGCCTCTTAGCACCGGTAAGCCATCGCCCGTTGCTGCCACTGTTGAGCCAACGGTACCCGTAGTTGGGCCAACCATGCAATATTTCTTGGGTATTTGATTCTTGGATAATGAATGCACTTAATTAAATATTAGGTCAATATTCTATAACTATGCTGCAAGATTTAAGGATAAATTCAATAGTTTATCGCTTTCAAAATATATTTCTTCTTGACTCTTCAAATCGCTTCGAAAGACAACTGCTGCAGCCACTCTACATCAGAAATGCAAAATGTTATTAAGAGTAATCGTACATAATTGTATAAAATATTATATTTTAATATTCTATTCTACTTTTAAAATGTTCTATTTCTTTTTATTAAAATATACTATTTGTTTATTAGTATGTATCAATGGTCAGTAGATAGATATTTGGATTAAAAGTTTGTGTGTCATTCCCCCTTTTATTCTTCTAACGTTACAATTATAACAAGATAAAAAAAAATATTGTGTTTTGATATCTACTTTTGTAATTATTAAACATATATTATTCATTATAATGAGTAATTTCAACACTCTTTAAAAGTGACATAAAAATAAGATAAATGTAGTTTGTAATATAATAATATCTTTTGTATTAAAACAATAATGAAAGCAATAATTTACAATCTATCAGTTTGGAAATGTGACTACCTACATTAATCATTATTCCTCTTTAATGTAAGACATGTAGAGCATACCCATATTATAATTATTGGGTCTAGGAAAATATCCCCCGGAGGAAAAAATTCCCAGAAGAAGAAATCCCCCGAAAAGTACCAATCGAAGAAAGAATGTCCCCACGTCAAAAATAGAATATGTAAAAAACATTTTATCCATTTTTCCATAAAATACCTACAAAAGAGGAAAAAGATAATATCAGAAAGAAAAGCATGTACTTAAAGTATCAAATTACAACAGTTTAATTAGTCATATTTTCTACAACATTGCGCAGTCTAATCTAAAAATCTAATTATTTGCGATTCTTCAGGAGAAAGAAATTAGTTAACTATTGAACATAGACTGATGGTAAATGAATAACTAGTAATATGTAAATAATTAAAACTAGTAACAAATAAGGCACAAAGATGTTAAAACGATGTCAATCAGTAAATATGTATTATCATCTAAATAAACAATGAAGCAATAAACTGATTTAAACAAAATATTATCGAACATAAACAGATGCGGAAAAATTTCGTATAATATTATATCCAAAATTTAACTTATATAAATATTACTCTTCTTTATCTTCTACACACTACGAGTCCACAGCCACAGTGACTATACATCTCATAAATTGGATGTTTCTTATCAGATAGGCATATAGCTTGAGACTGATGGTCAAAGATTAAAACTAGGGATAAGTAATTTATCAATAGACAAATAGGGCACAAAGAGGTTTTCTAGGGGGATTTTATTCGGGATGATTTTTTCGAGGGAATTTCTTCCGCGTGGGATTTTTTCCTCCGAGGGGATACCTAATTCATTAAAGCTCATGCTCACAAGGTAGCGGGTATAAATTAGGGTTCAGTTAACAGAGTGATTATACAGGAAAGGTAACTTCACCATCTTAGTGAAAGTAGGGCACTTTCCATTTCTACGAACAGCATTTCGTCGGCATTGTATAATGGGCATAGCATTCTGCGAACCTGAAAGAGAGTTCAAGTGCAGATTATTCATCTCACTGTCATCATCGTAGTCATTGTAGTCAACAGAATTTATGTCATCCCCAATGATGTCATGCAGAATTGGATGACATATAAAAGTATTCTCATGCTTGTTGGAGTAACTTGGTTCAAGCTCTATGGTACTTCCCACCTCACAGTTTGGTGGAAGTAGCCAGCATCGACCATGCATGTAAATCTCATTATCAGAACAGAAATTTCGAACGCAGAGTGGATTACCATCGACAGATTTTTCCAGCACCCAATTGGGTGCACATTCAGATGTATTTTGTCTTGTGGAAAAGCACTCTTCCATGTTAGGTAGTTTAACCATTTCATCAGAACAATCACAATATGCTGTACCGTTTGGAGAGACAACCAAGACTTTATCTTCTTCACATTTGTAACCCTCTTCTGTATCAATATTTATGCACAAGCCTTCGTAGTTAACAGACAATGACACTGGATCAAAACATTTGTTGTATTCACAAACGGGACCAGTGGCTCTGTCGTTTATAACGAGCCAGTGATTTTCAGGGCAAGTTCCTTGTTCCAATAGAATTTGGCATTCTCCTTCAAAAAAAACTTCATGATTTTCTTCTTTGCATGTATTTGTATTTTCAATCATCTGACTTTCTAGGAATCTTCTTTTGAAACTGTCACAGATGTCATCAAAATACACATAACTTACATCGCATGGTACACAAAACGTGACTTCGCGTTCCGATATTTCTTTTCGGATGTCGAATACCAGTACTCGAAATGGTTGTAGATATTCGTCGATTGATCCTGTAGAGTTTTGAAGATCGTCACAAACTTTGCGGAAGTCGAAAAATTTGAATGGTTCTGCACAAGGGACGCAGTGAGGTATTAGAGTGGATGTTGAACCCAGTCCAATGAGTAGAAGTAACAGGATTTTAAGCGCCATTCTTCAATGGACAGAACTGTGAATCTGTAATGTATTAATGGAAAATTGTTACTCTCAGCAAGATAATTACACTGGAAGTAATTTGGGTGAATTAAAACAGATATACTGTATATTGTATATTTCACAAGAATTTAGATTATGTGATGCTGGCGGAGCATCACAAGACATTTGGGCCCCAACTATTGGCCCTACCGACAACTGAGCTCAAGACAAGTGGGTCCAGGACATTTGGGCTCCAACACAATTGGGCCCATGACTATTTGGTTCCAAGACAATCAGTTCCAGGACAATTGAACCCATAAAAATTCTGACAGCTGAATCAATAAAGAAGTATTACTTTGCTTTGTTATTACAGAAGCAATGGCCTCAAAAATAAGTCGGATACAACCTGAGAAAATTTAAAAAATTACTTTCTTTAAAAAACCTTCCATATATATATTTAAATTTTATTTATTGCTTTATTAAGATTTATTTCGTGGGTAGGAAGGCATTTCAGAAAAATAAGATATTCTCGTACCACTAAAGCAATTGACACAGAGCGATCCACTTCTATAAATGTATACATATAATAAAATTGGGTCTATCTCGTGGTCATTTGGATCTTGATCAATTGGGTCGCGGTTATTTAGGTCGTGGTCATTTGGGTCGCGGTTATTTAAGTCGTAGTCATTTGGGTCGTGGTCATTTGGGTCGTGGTCATTTGGGTCGCGGTTATTTAGGTCGTAGTCAATTGGGTCGTGGTCATTTGGTTCGTGGTCATTTGGTTCGTGGTCATTTGGCTCGTGGTCATTTGGGTCGTGGTCATTTGGTTCGTGGTCATTTGGTTCGTGGTCATTTGGATCCTGGTCATTTGGGTCGTGGTCATTTGGGTCGTGGTCATTTTGGTCGTGGTCATTTGGGTCGTGGTCATTTGGGTTGTGGTTATTTAGGTTCATGTTTATAAAAAAAGTATAATAAACATGCATAGTTAATTTAGCTTTTGCATAATTGAATGCTTTCTCAGTTTTAAGGTTAATTAATAAAATATTTAAATATTTAATGAAATTTTAATATATAAAAAAACACTTAATGCGCTTCCACGCAGAATCTATCACTAAATTCATTTTTTGTAACTGAAATTATTATCATACAGCGCTAGCAAACTTGAAAATATTTTTATGTAATTAAAGCGTTTAGTCTACCAAATGCCAGGAAATAAAATCTTGAAATTATTTATTCTGAGCCGCTATTCTCACAGTATGTTCTTTGAATCCTTATCTGAACGCATAGGATATAAAGTTAGCTACATCCTATTTCACAGAGTGCATGGCTGCTCATCATTTGCAGCATATTTTGTCTAATATATTGTATAGTCTTGTTGAATTTGTTAAATATTTACATCTCTTGTTCTCTATTTTTATTCATGCATTTTCACCGAAGATTATTGATATTTTCTTATGATGAAAAATAATATTTTTTTTAGTTATAATTGTTTTGAATGGTTAACAGCTTACAGTGTAAAAATTGTTGATTGTTTATTTTTCAGAAATATTATAAGACAATTCTTGAATATAAATTTAATTTACATTGCCCACAATATGCGGTATTATTTTTTTCTATATTATGAACTACTTTAAACCCTTGTTTTTAAATCTTATTTACCATGTTAGACGTTTTCATCGTTCATCAAGTTGTGGAAGCGCATTAGCTAAGAGTTTTTTTATATATTAAAATTTCATTAAATATTAAAATATTTCATTAATTAACCTCAAAACTGAGAAAGGATTCAATTATACTAAAGCTAAATTAACTATGCATGTTTATTATACTTTTTATAAACACGGACCCAACTGGCCACGACCCAAATGACCGGACACCAATAAAATTAGAGCAAGATAATGTTAAAAATATGAAAGAAAAAGTATTTGCGAACAACCAAACAGGCCTTTACAACAATCGTAAAACCTTGATAAATATACATTGCTTTTTTGCATACATTGCTTTTATATACAAAAGCAAAATTTCAATACTCCGAGAAGTATCCCGGTCCGATTTTTACCATAGTCTACTGTAATAACTTAATTGAAGACCAAAGCTACAGAAATTACAAACTAACACTTGTTTATTGTGTCTGCTGTCACAATTTTTTTTTTTTGGGGGGGGGGCTCAATTGTCTCGGGGGGGGGGGGTCTAATTGTCCTAGGCCTAATTGTCGGCTGGCCCAATTGTTGATCCATGGAAGCAGACTAGGCTATTAATTATGTTCGAAATCGAATTCCGTAATGAAAAGAACACCAATTCTTATTGAAATCGTTGAATAAATGAAATTCTTATTGAAATCGTTGAATAAATGAAATTCTTATTGAAATCGTTGAATAAATGAAATTCTTATTGAAATCGTTGAATAAATGAAATTCTTATTGAAATCGTTGAATAAATGAAATTCTTATTGAAATCGTTGAATAAATGAAATTCTTATTGAAATCGTTGAATAAATGAAATTCTTATTGAAATCGTTGAATAAATGAAATTCTTATTGAAATCGTTGAATAATTAATGTAGAGAGATTATAATTCGATGTAAGGTTATTCAAAATTACTTGTAATAAAATATTTTAACTCTGAACCAACCAGCGGACCTCTGAGGCCCAGTCTGGTTTTAAATATTGATACTTAATAACTAATTTGAAAACTAAAACTAAGTTGTTGAATCTTTGTGACTTTCATTGTCTATGACGTATTTCTGCAGTATATAATTATCAGTGAAAATAATGCAACAAAAAGTAGGCCTCTGGAGCCCGAGTGAAGTACAATCGCTGTTGCGTCACATTTTTCATCACACTAGTAACATCACTCATAGGAATATTAGCTATTTTGCTGTAAATTGCAATGTGACGGAACAGCGCATGTATTACCAAGGGGACCGAATTTACGCATGGTAATAAAATGTTATAAATCTAAATAACAACTAATATATTGCATTATTTCCATTGATTACGCTCAAATAGGTCTTAAACTATATAAATCGCGGATTTCCAGCAACTCCAGTCAATATTTAATAGTAAAAAGTTATAATTCATCTGGAAAAAGCCTCTCAGGCACTCAGGTCGTTCCATGGTTAAATTTATATTTCCTCACAATCTGAATATGTAAATATTTATCCATAATATTCTACTATTTGAGAGTTAAAGGGAGATTCTATGATGATTTGAGTATAAATCAATGCAAATTATCACTCACCAAACAAGCTATTATCTTAGCTTGTGAATCACCACTAACCTCTCAGTGCGAATTCTATTTCCTAACTAACATGATAACATTTCATAGTTTAAAGTGTGTTGACGCTGAAAGTCCTTTGTATTGTAGGTTTGTGTTTAGTTTAGAAATAATTAGAGGGTCTATTTGGAAAATATGGCTGAGGGAAAATATGATTAGCTATCATTTATTTCTTTTTAATGAATCTTCCATATAGATTATCTATTATTTCTATTTTTTTTATTGTCCACATTGTACAATGTGTATCAGTTACAAAAGTTCGCAATCTGGTTTTCATATCCTGTTCAAATTACTTCTTTGATATGTAAGATGTGGCCAAGAAACAACTACAGAAAAGATGCACCACTAGATATATAAAGTGTTTGAACGAACACTGGGACAATATTCTTCTTTAATTTCAGTTATACCTACTTTCAACTAACTGTTAGTTAGTCTTATTTATTTGTTTAGTGATTTTTAGTATTCACAGAAAATATGTACTACCCGTCCCTTCCATATCATCTGATCATCCAGTGATTATCATTGCACTTAATTAATGATGAGAGCAAACAATAAAGAAGAGATTTTGAGTTCATCCTATGCTAAAAGATAGGAAGAGCGAAGGATATCTACTCGTTGTATCCTCATCTAGTAGATGACAAAACTAATTTTTTCAGTTATTTTCGAATAACTATTGGAACTTAATTTGAAAAATCTGTCTAAAATGGAAATTGATTTGATAAAAGGAACATGCCACGTACATTGAAAAAAAACACTCCAAGAGAAAAACTGGCTGTATATCTAAGCCTCTACTAAGGTAAGAAGTAATATACGAATATGTATAATATTCAAGAAAAAGCACCAAATAAATAAGACTGGACCATGACTGGAGCGCGGTGGTAGTTCACACCAACAACGCTACAGTCAAAATATCTTCTGATTGGATCTTGACCGGACCGTGACCTGACTGGAGCTATGGTGTTAATCAGCCCTATAAGTGATAATATATATACATATACTTTGACAAGAAAAGGCGTGTCAGTCCGATACAAAATGTGTTTCATAGACTAAGATTTATTTGTTCCATTTCTGTGGAATTTCCACGTGCGAAGCTATAGTATCAATAAATTTCCCTGTTTATCTTAGCTACATATTCTTCATTTTTTTCTATTTATTATAGGTAGTAAAGAGAGATCATAATGTTGGAAAATTACAAATAAAACTAGTAAATATTATTTATTATTATAATGTTAATTTTACTGAGGTGGTCATGATTGCAAAAAAAAAATTGTAAGAAAGATAATATTTCAAATGCTCATGTACGACAAGATTCAAAAACAAACTATTTATTAACATTGCTATATCATAACAAATTAAATGTCACAATTCTTGTATGAAATCACTGAACAAAATACTGAACTGAAACACAATGTTAACTGAATAAAAAAAATTGATTCATTCTTGCATGTCAAATTTAAAACAAAGAAATACTAACAAATCATGTTAAATTTTTGCAAACAATATTTCAGATTTGAGATATGAAAAAAAAAATTCAAAATTTTATATTGTTATAGCAACGGCCTTCAAAAAGATATTTTTTAATTTATATCGTAATTGCTGTTCACATTTGAAATATGTTAATTCAAATCCCTGTATTTTCTTTTTTGATGGATTTCGTCACATCGATAGTGTTAGCTAGATTTTCTTCTCTTCTTAAATCATGAATAATAACCCATATTTTGGATGAATTTTACTTAGCGAACCATTCAATGACAAGTGGAATGATTGTACCGTCCTTTTCAATAAAAGTACATACTATTTTTTATTTGTAACTATCAATAAATTATTACGTAAAAGTAGATTATACCAACTACTTATTTTGTTGAAAAAATTTACTCCCCTCAAATGAATGCACATTTGCCAATTATAATTATATCTTATATTTTCAATCGGCAACGAATTGTCCGATGACGAATTTTGCGGCGACGAATTATCCAGGAAATTAATAATTCAGGGACGAATTGTCCAGACACCTTTTCAAAAATATAATAACTAGCGAACCCCCACCTACTCTTCTATGTCCCACCTTAACTACAGGTTCAAGTTTATCATTTTACATTTCAGCCCTGAGTATCGTGTAGCACATACTCCTCGGGGAAGGAGGAACATGTTTTGCCACCAGTCAGAATGTGCCGAAAGATGTGGTGCAGTTTCCACCTTTTAGTTCCTTCTACAAAGTCTTTAATGGCAGATTACATTTATTACCAAGTGAGCAGGAGAACTTCATCAAGATTTACGGATCTGACTATATACATATATGATATTTGGTTACAATATTCCAAACATTATGAACAATACATTATGTATGGTTATATAGTCTAGGACTTTACGTAATACGTATTCAAGACAATAATTGGGAGAAAATTTCCATAAAATAATTGAAAAACAACTTCGCAAATGATCACTTTTTAATTTATGAGCCAAATGAAAGTTTTTTGATAGAAATGTTCTTAATATATTTTATAACTGGACAAAGAGATAAATGTCAAACAAATAAACCTGCATGTGTATGTTAAAAGCTAAATCTTCAACTGAAATTTCTTTTGCTGATTCGATTCAATTTATAATGTGATATTACCGCATTTAATATTCGTTTAGAGCAAAGAAATGCACCACATCTCATTGGTAACTGAATGAAAGGATTCTTGTTACGACTTTTATTTTCCATTGCACATTCACATTAGTATGTATCCATGGCCAACACTGAATAAATACCTGAATGAAAAGCGCGTGTGTTACTATAGGTACCACTTTAATCCTCATAACGTTACAAATATAACAAGATGATAAAATATAGTGTTCTCATATCTACTTCAGTAATTATTATGCATATCATATTAATTACAATCAGTATTTTCAAAAAAATTCAAAAGTGACATGAATATAGAAACTTAATGTAGAAACTAAATAAGATAAAAGTAGCTAGGTTTATAATAATAATATTTTGAATACAAAATAAATTTGAAGCTATGATTTACAATCTATCAGTAAGTACTAACAACAATAACCTTAATTATAGTTCCTCTTTAATGTGTGACATCACGAGTGTTTCCCAAATTCTTCACTAAAGAAGGAAGTTGGAGTTCACAAGGTGGCGGGAAAAACAATACGTTTTAGTTAACAGAGCTTTTCTGCAGAAAATTCACAGAAATGGTAACCTTTTTAGCGAAGTGAAAATAGGGCACTTTCCATTTCTACGAGCAGCATTTCGTGGACATTTTGCTATGGGAGTAGCACTGATTGAACGAGAAACATGTCCTGGTGTAACAGCTCCTGGTAACTCCGAGGAGCCGACGCCAGCTTTGTTTTGGTCGCTGGTACTATCCGATATCCCAACTAAGACTCGATTGGGAACTACCAGATCGTAGTATAAGCAATCGTAGCCTACCCCACCGTAGGCTACCCCACCATTGACTACACCACCATAGCCTGCATCTCCGTTGCCTGCCCCACTGTAGCCTACCCCACCATTGACTACACCACCGTACCCTGCCCCACCATTGACTACACCACCGTAGCCTGCATCTCCGTTGCCTGTCCCACCATTGACTACACCACCGTACTCTGTCCCACCATTGACTACACCACCGTATCCTGCCTGTCCGTTGCCTGTCCCACCATAGCTTGCGTCACCATTGACTACACCACCGTACTCTGTCCCACCATTGACTACACCACCGTACCCTTCCCAACCATTGACTACACCACCGTAGCCTGCCTCTCCGTTGCCTGTCCCATCATTGACTACACCACCGTATCCTGCCTGTCCGTTGCCTGTCCCACCATAGCTTGCCTCACCATTGACTACACCACCGTACTCTGTCCCACCATTGACTACACCACCATACCCTTCCCCACCATTGACTACATCACCGTAGCCTGCCTCTCCATTGCCTGTCCCATCATTGACTACACCACCGTACCTTGCCCCATCATTGACTACACCACCGTAGCCTGCCTCTCCGTTGCCTGTCCCATCATTGACTACACCACCGTACCTTGCCTCATCATTGACTACACCACCGTACCCTTCCCCACCATCGACTACACCACCGTAGCCTGCCTCTCCGTTGCCTGTCCCATCATTGACTACACCACCGTACCTTGCCTCATCATTGACTACACCACCGTACCCTGCCCCACCATTGACTACACCACCGTACCCTTCCCCATTATTGACTACACCACCGTACCCTGCCCCACCATCGACTACACTACCGTAGCCTGCCTGTCCGTCGCCTGCCCCACCATAGCCTGCCCCACCATAGCCTGCCCCACCATAGCCTGCCCCACCATAGCTTGCCTCACTGTAGCCTGTCTCACCATATCTTACCCCACTATTGACTACACCACCGTAGCCTTCCCCTCCGTTGCTTGCCCCACCATAGCTTACCTCACCATTGACTACACCACCATAGCTTGCCTCACCGTAGCCTGCCCCACCATTGACTACACCAACGTAGCTTGCCTCACCGTAGCCTGCCCTACCATTGACTACACCATCGTAGCCGACCCCTCTGTTGCTTGCCCCACCATAGCTTGCATAACCGTAGCCTGCTCCACCATAGCTTGCCTCACCATAGCCTACTCCACCATATCTTGCCCTACCGTAGCCTATCCAACCGTCACTATCCCCACCGTAGCCTACTCCTCCGTTGCCTGCCCAACCATAGCCTAACTCACCATTGACTACCCCACTATAGCTTGCCCCATCGTAGCCTGTCACTCCGTATCCTGTCCAACTGTTGGCTACACCACCGTAGCCTTCCCTATCATAGCCTATCCAACCGTAGCCTACCCCACCGTAACCTACTTCACCGTAGCCTGCCCAACCAAAGCCTGCCCCATTGTCCAATACCCCACCGTAGCCCACCCCATCGTGGCCTGCTCTATCGTAGCCTATCTCACCGACCACAGGCAAGACTCCCCCATCGTAGCCCACTGCACCATCGCCTCCGTCACCTACCCCACTGGAGCCTGTTTCACCATCACCTACACCATCATAGTTTACCTCACCGTAGCCGCAATTTCGAACACAGAGTGGATTTCCGTCGACAGATCTTTCCAGCACCCAATCGAGAGCACATTCAGATGTATTCTGTCTTATACTAGAACACTCTCCCGTGTTAGGTAGTTTAACCATTTCATCAGAGCAATCACAATATGCAGTTCCGTTTGGAGAGACAACCAAAACCTTATCTTCTTCACATATGTAACCCTCATCTGTGGTAAGATCTATGCACCAGCCTTCGTAGTTAACAATTAAATTAAAATACAACAAATTAAAACATTTGTTGTATTCACAAATGGGACCAGTTGCTCTGTCGTTTATAACAAGCCAGTGATTTTCAGGGCAAGTTCCTTGTTCTAAAAGAATTTGGCATTGTCCTTCGAAAAAAACTTCCTGATTTTCTTCATTGCATATATTTGTATTTGCAATCCTTTGACTTTCTAAAAATCTTCTACTAAAATCGTCACAGACATCATCAAAATAAGCATAACTTACATCGCAAGGTACACAAAATGTTACTTTTCCGAATACCGATAATTGAAATGGTTGTAGATATTCATCGATAGAACCTGTAGAGTTCCGAAGATCGTCACAAGCTTTGCGGAAGTCGAAAGATTTGAAATTTTCTGTACAAGGGACGCAGTGTGGTATTATAGTGGAAGTTGAACCCAGTCCAATGAGTAGAGGTAACAGGATTTTAAGTGCCATTCTTCAACAGACAGATGAATCTGTAATGGGAATTGTTACTCTTAGCTACTCTGCTAGTAACTAGGTTGGATTATCATAAAACACTAATTAATGTTAACAATATTATTGAGGCAAAATAAAAGTATTTTAATTTTTTTAAATCAGAATTTATAAAGAATATCTATATGTGTTTTTAATTTCAAAATAGTTTTCGAATATTACAAATTTAATTCTTGTAATAATGAGTCCAAAATATCTGCAACCATTAATTGTAGCAAGGTGTCGCTGTAGCTTATATAATTTTAGTATTTGAATCAATTTATTGTGCAGTAAGTAGTTATGTAAACTATTAGACTATTATATTAGAAAAGTAAATCAAATTCCGTAATGAAAAGAACAAGTACACTTATTGTTATCGTTACATAATCATTTTACTAGATGTATATTTATTTAGGTGTAACTGGAATGAAATATTTAAATATATACCCACAATATTTTACTATTTTAGAGTTATAGGGAAATTCCATGATTTTTTGAGTATAATTTAATGCAAGTTAACAAAATTTTATATTTCAGGTGTGAATATTTCTAAATATTATTGAGTAAATACATTAGCTGTTAAGTCACCACTCACCCCTCAGTACGAATGCAGTTTAACTAAAATCTCATAGTTGAAGTTGTGTAAGCCTTTTGCTGAAAGTCCTTTGTATTGTAGGTTTCTTTTTATTTTAGATATAATAAGTGGATCTATTTAGGGGAAAATATGATTAATTATTATTATTTTTCTTTCTAATGAATCTTTTCTATTGTTCGCCAATGATTTTTTCATATTTTTATTGTTCACAATGTACAAGGCTTATCACTTACAAAAGCTACCAATCAGCTTTTCATATAATGTTAAAGAGAGAACCAACAGTAGAGAAGATGCTCCACTATATAGTTGCTAAGGTAATATTATTCTTTAATTCCAGTAATATAAAATTTAAAATATGCTATCAAATTTCATATGGTTAACTGCAAAAAGTTAAGAAACATTCTACTCATTGATTATAGCCATGGAAAAATTTGCTTGGAGAGGTTCTTTAAAGGTCCCCTCATAGCAATGAAAAAATTTGCTTGTAGGGGTTCTTTAAAGGTCCCCTCCAAGCAAATTTTTTTAATGCTTTAATCAACGAGGCTAATGTTTCTTATCATTTTACTGCAAATCCCATGGAATTTGATAGCTTATTTTTAATGTTATATGCTTTTAAAGATTTTTATAATCCAAACACTACAATACCTATTTTACTTACGACTTTCTGATTTTTAGTCTGAAGAAAAAGAATGTACACCATTTGTTTTGATGGTCAACTAGATATTAGGTGTAATATATCCATTTAATAATCGTGTGAATGTATACCATTGGATTAACTTATTAATATTATAGAACCGTTTATATACTTCAGGAAACAATTAATATCTTAACCGAAGGCCGAAACGCATTATTTGTTAATAAAATTTTAATTTGAAATAATAACAAAGAGTGTACAATCTTCTTCTTCAGCTTCATATTAGTGCTTCGGACGATTGTTGCTCACAGAGTATTAAAAAACTTTAAAAAGCAAATAATAAAATATACACTGAACTGAATTGTATGCGATTTTCTGAATATTGATCTAATTTAGTTCTATAATATTTTGTAATAAACTCATTTTTTCCAGGAGCTTGAAGAGGACCTTTAAACTCAACCTTGAAGGTTTTTTTGGTTTCGAACTTTCCAATTGAGAGATTAATATTCATCATCAGGACAAGGATTTTCATGAGTATATTATTATGCAGCTGTATAGTGAACCATCCTGAATAGTAGAACCCTGTATAGTGAACTTACCTCTATAGTGAACATATTTAGTTTAGTCTGCCACAAATGACAATAAATTTTCTATGAATATCTATACAGTAAATTATTTATATTTCATGAAAGAGGAGTTCTACCAGTGCAACTCCTTTACAATGAAGTCATGTGTAGTGAAATATCCTGATTTTTTTGGATTCTAAGATAACTCACTGCGGGACAATTTCCTGTGCGAACAACTCAATGCTAGGACAACTCACCGCTAGGACAATTCACCGCCAGAAGAACTCGCTACGATGTATACCAGCGTATACATCATTTACATACATTTAAAACTATTATTAATTTGAACAAGAATTTATTTATTTACGTTCTAGACTGACGAAAAGCAGTAGTTGACTAATTTCATTATATAAATTTATTTGTTCCTTTATTGTCATAATTTCTTTGTGAGAATACTTCAGGCTACAAAAATATTGGAGCTATTAATTTCAATTTTGTAGAGGGTTTTACGTCTGCTTTGAAACCAAGGGCGTTGTCGTTGACTTCAAAAGGAAAATAAATACAAAGGACTGAAAGAAGTCATAAAGGAAAGTGGCTCCTAAAATAAAGGAACCAACCACCAGTCGGTGACAATGAGTATGGATGCAGAAATGCTACTCCGCAAATCCAGTCACTTACCATGGAATGTGACGAAAATGGACTCAAACATTGGTGGCTGCTGTCATGAACAGAAAAAGAAAATGAAGAGGTGATAATAAACATTTTATTTGCAACGATGTACTAGTTTTAAACTAAAATATTTTTTAGAGATCGTTAAACGTATGAAAAAGATACCTGAACTTCCAAAATCAGATTATTTTCAGCAAACTACTTTCAAACAAAACGGAAGAAATGTTATAGGTAATTTACAACACACGCTATATTTATATTACTTTAGAACATTAGATTTTATGTTTATTAAAAAAAATCCTTTTAATTTTTGAAAAGGAAAAAAACTTTATCTTTCACAAACCGCAGTTTATATTTATAATATTTTTTATGTAAAAATGATGTTTACGTCGAAAAAATATAAATACGCGGCAAATCGTTCTGGCGGCGAGTTGTCCTAGTGGCTAATTGTCCAGCATCAAGTTGTCCGGTCACTGATTTTTGGAGTTCTGAGAAATGGAAACCTGTATATTGTATAATGAATTTTTTTAGAAAGAAAGAAAATATTTTGAATAGTTTGCTATGAAAACACCAGTTTCCTATTCATCTCATATCCTCTATAGTAGAGTAAACTCTGAATAGTGAACTAGTTGGAGTTCACATATATAGAGGAGACAGAGGAGTTCGACTGTAGTATATATGTCATAGAAATATATCACATATTAATATAAATTTATGGTTAGTACTGAATAAATAATTGAATGAAAAGACCGTGTGTCATCTTCCTTTATTCCTCTTAAGTTACAAATATAAAAAGATAATGAAATATTATATTTTGATATCTGCTTCAGTAATTATTTAGCATATAGTATTAATTTCTACATTATTAAAAGTGCCGTGAATGTAGAATCTCATTTTTCTTATAAAATGAGCTAAATGTAGCAAAGTATAGAACAACAATCTTTTGATTTAAAAAATTAATTGAAACTATAAATTACAATCTATTAGTATAGAAATGCGACTACCAACAATAACCTTAATTATAGTTTATAGTTCCTCTATAAGACATTTAGAGAGTTCTCCATACTATTCACTATACATTAGAAGCAAGTTAGAGCTCAAAAGTTGACCAGTAAAACAATAGGTTTTATTTAATAGTGCTATTCTAGAGGAATGGTAACTTCTTTAGCGAAGAAAAAGTAGGGCACTTTCCATTTCTACGACCGGCATTTCCCGGACATTTCTTCATGGGCTTAGCTTTCATAGGAAGTGTAAGGGGTTGTATGGAATATTGAGAATCATCTTCCTGGTCGTATTCGCTTGCTCCACCGTCGCCTGGCCCGCCATCACTTGCCCAACGGACGCCTGACCCACTGTCACTTGCCCAATTGACGCCTGAGCCGCCGTCGCTTTCCCCAGCGTAGCTTGCTCCACCGTTGCCTGACCCACCGACGCTTGCCCCTTCACTACCTGCCCCACCTTCGCCTGACCCGCTGTCGCTTGCCTCACCGTCGTTTTCCACACCATTGCTTATCCAACCGTAGCCTAGCCGACCGCTATCTGACCCGCCGTCACTTTCCTGGCCGTTGTCTATCCCACTGCCGCCTGAACCGCCGTTGCTTGTTCCACTGGAGCCTGCCCCACCTTTGACTATCCCAACGAAGCCTACTTTACCGAAGTTTGTCCTACTGTTGACTGCCCCACTGTAGTCTACATCACCGTACCCTACCCTATCGTAGCCAAACCCACCGTAACCTACCCCGCCGTAGCCTATCTGACGGTAGTCTACCTCATCTTCGCCTACCCCACCATACCCTACCCAACCTTCGTGTACCCCACCATACTGTATCCAACCTTCGTCTACCAGACCGTAGCCTTCCCCACCGTAGCCTACCTCACCGTACCCGACCCCACCGTAGCCTATCCCACCATACCCTTCCCCACCGTACCCTATCCAACCTTCGTCTACCCAACCTTCGCCTAACCCACCGTAGTCTATCCCACCATACCCTACCCCACCGTAGCCAACTCCACCGTACCTTACCAAGCCTTCATCTACCCCACCGTAACCTACCCCACCGTAACCTACCTCACCGTTTCCTACCCCATCGTACCCTACTCCACCGTAGCCTACCACACCGTCAACTCTCCATCCTTCACCAACCCCAACGTAGCCTAACCCACCGTACCCTATTTCACCATAGCCAGTCCCACCATAGCCAACCCCACCGTAGCCTACTCCACCATAGCCAACCCCACCGTAGTCTACTCCACCATAGCCAACCCCACCATAGCCAACCCCACCGTAGCCTACTCCACCATAGCCAACCCCACCATAGCCAACCTCACCGTAGCCTACCCCACCGTTGCCTACCTCACCGTACCCTACCCTACCGTACCCTACACCACCGTAGCCTACCCCACCATCACCTATCCCTCCTTCATCAACCCCAACATAGCCTAACCCACCGTACCCTACCCAATCATAGCCAACCCCACCATGGCCTACTCCGTCGTAGCCTACCTCACCGTGGCCTATCCCACCGTAGCCTACCCCATCGTATCCTGCCCAACCACCGTCTACTCTACCGTAGCCCACCCATTCGTAACCATATCCTGCCCGACGATGTCTTGCGCTAACGTAGCCTGTCCCACCGTCACCTATTCCGCTGTCACCTGTCCCACCGTAGCCTATATTTAGAACACAGAGTGGATTTCCGTCGACAGATTTTTCCAGCACCCAATTGGGAGCACATTCAGATATATTTTGTCTTATAGTAAAACACTCTCCCGTGTTAGGTAGTTTGACCATATCATCAGAGCAATCACAATATGCAGTTCCATTTGGAGAGACAACCAAGACTTTATCTGCTTCACATTTGTAACCCTCTTCTGTGGTAATATTTATGCAAAGGCCTTTGTAATTAACAGACAATGACATTGAATTAAAACATTTGTTGTATTCGCAAATGGGACCAGTTGCTCTGTCGTTTATAACGAGCCAGTGATTTTCAGGGCAAGTTCCTTGTTCCAAAAGAATTTGGCATTGTCCTTCGAAAAAAACTTCCTGATTTTCTTCATTGCATATATTTGTATTTGCAATCCTTTGACTTTCTAAAAATCTTCTACTGAAATCGTCACAGACATCATCAAAATAAGCATAACTTACATCGCAAGGTACACAAAACGTGACTTTTCCGAATACCGATAATTGAAATGGTTGTAGATATTCGTCGATGGAACCTGTAGAGTTCCGAACATCGTCACAAGCTTTGCGGAAGTCGAATGACTTGAATGGTTCTGTACAAGGAACGCAGTGCGGTATTAGAGTGGATGTTGAACCCAGTCTAATGAGTAGAGGTAAGAGGATCTTAAGTGCCATTCTTCAACAGAAATATGAATCTGTAATGGAATGAAGAGAAATTGTTACTCCTATTTAGTTAATTACGCTGAAAGATATTTGAGTAAATTGAATAGAAGTATTTGAAATTTTATGAATTTTTTTAATAAATCTATGTCACTTATCATCCAAACAAATCAGAATTTATAGAGTATCAATGTTTTTAATTTCATAATAGGATATTATACTATCCTAGTATAATTTCAAATATTTCAAAAATATCTGCAACCATTAATGTATTGTACTTAAGTGTCGTTATGAAACTGTGAAAAAAAAATTCAATTCTCTTTGTGTTTTATACAAATGAAATTATATATGTTACATCGCTTATTACAAAATTTTTCAATCAATATATTGTACGTGTAAGTCAAATTCTATATTAGCAGATAAAACGCTACGTTTTCACTCCCCAGTACACGCCTCTTTAATTAATCACAGTTAAATGAGTGGAAGGCGGTAGAAACGCTAGCATATACTGCACATTTGCTTACAATTCATTTAACCGTGTTTAATTGAAGAGGCGTAAACTGGAAGGTGAAAACGCGGCGTTTTATCTGCTAGAAGAGAATGGGCCTAATAATTACTCTCATTAAACTAGGTATGTAAAGCAGACTAAACTAATAATATAGTTAGAAATTTAAATCAAATTCTGAAAAGAATAGAACACGTACACTTAATTATTGTTATCGTTAAGTAAATGGTTATTCTTGATGTACGTTTATTCAGAATTAAGTATCTGGAATAAATTAATTGAGATATATAAATAAATGTGAATATGTAAGTATATATACTGGTTAAGCTCTTACAACGGACAGTATATATTATATATAAATGAGAAAGAGGTCGCTATAGAGATCTAATGGTTGTTGTACGGACATAAAATTAGTTCAGTAGGGAATTTAAACTTTTTAAGTTTTCTTTCAAAGCATTTTTCAAAGAGACGCTAGTTAAGGTAAACAATATTGGATTGAAATTAAATGACAATCTTATAATATCTATATAACTTACTCATATAAATGTACAAAAACATATATAGCTATTCACATGCAAACTAATATATATATATAACATAATCAATAATCGTTAATTAAACTGAACTCAATATAAAAATAAATTATTTCGTTCCATGGTTCTTATTTTTGTGTTTGGTGAACAATGAATCAAAAATGGAACAAAACTTATCATTTGATGATATTGTTCTTTAACAGCACGGAATTTCTGTTTGAATTTACCTACCAAGTCTAACAGTCCAGATACATTTTGCACCTTTATTTTATCTCTATAGTACTTTTCAAATCAAAGAAAATGTGTAAGAAAAGAGTAACAAAATCAATTTGCTGAAAGTATGAAAAACAATATATTAAGTGTTGATTGTAATTTGTAATACCTCTGAATAAATTCAATGTATGACTAGATACTTGGTAGACGAATAAAAAATGTATTTTTAAACCATGTTACTTAAAGAGGTCGTTGTAAGAGTTGCAGGGCTCTTAGAATGGTTCAGTCCTGTCCTTTTAAGATCGTCCGTTGTACGAGCTTTACCTGTAGTGTTTATCCCAATATTCTACTACGTTAGGTTTACTGTGTAATTCCTTGTTTTTCAAATATAGATAATTAAAATATTATTGAGTAAATACATCAGCTGTTAAGTCACCACTCACCTCTCAGTACGAATGCAATTTAACTAAAATCTCATAGTTGAAGTTGAGTAAACCTTTTACTGAAAGTCCTTTGTATTGTAGGTTGCTGTTCAGTTTACAAATAATAATTTGATCTATTTGTAAAATACGCTTGAAGGAAAACATGATTAATTATTAATATTTCTCTTATTAATGAATTTAAATGGTTCTTGAATTACAACACCTAGAAGACGAGGTGTAAAAGTCTGGAGTGTTTTTGAAAATTCCATGATGGAAATATGGTAAATTCTGAAAGTGGAATAATTGATATTATTAACCCATTATTCCTATCAATATACACTACATTTAAGCAATTTAGGTTTAATTAGCTAATAAATTTTATCATAAATATCAGTATAATTATGGCATTGGCTATATGTCAATACAGTATAAAAAATATTGCAATATTTATAATATATCAAAGATCTTGCAACTCCTGCATTTTTTCTGATATGAATCGAATCATTCAGTTCTTCTTTACTTTTTCAAGGATAAAGTACATGCCGTTCACTTTTTACCTACCGTTTAACATTAAATTCATATAATCTATCTTGATAGGCACTTAAACACACTGGTAGCACCTAACGAGCTATTTCACCAATCACTGAAAGATTATCTCGTAAGACCTCAACCGCTACCCACCGTGACTTTTTAGTACCTAGCTACAACACTAACGGAGAATGTATGTACATCAGTCTGCTGCTCCTATTGACCTTATAGTGCATAGAGCTGCATTGTCTACGACTCTATAAACAGTGTGGCCACTGTCAAGGACTAGGAATTCTATAATTTCAGTCCATACGTACGTAGTAGCTTTCTGCATTTAGTGAAATTCCTAATCTTGGTACCTACACATTTTGTATCTACTGTATATCAAATATTAGGTGACCGGAAAATTTCTGTCTCAGAATATTCGGTCTTGAAATTTCGGTCTCAGAATTATGAATGACCTCTCAATATAATTGATCCTTGTGTAGTTTGCTGTATCCGCTAGTTTCTTGTATTGCACACTTCATGATTGTTTAATAACCTGAAAGTTTTTAATGAAAGTTTTATTTATACCTAAGAGCGAACATTCCGAAACCGAATATTCCGCTCAAATCTGATGTTAAATAAATGTCAAAACATGTCAAAATTATTAGTGCTACGTATCATTTCACAACAGTTAGTGATGTTATTTGCTTTTAATAAATAAACTACACATTTTAGTACTCATAATTTCAACTATTTCTATTATTGCTCTTTAATTACACCATTATAAACTATGACCAAGTTTTTCGAGACCGAAGTTTCCTAGAACCCAAATATTATTCCGTTTTCTTCGAATTATTTTCTTTGTATGAGGTAAATTGACATTGTCCGATTATGAGTATTGAAGTGCTAGTTCAACTAATCCTGTCACTGTGTTACGTAACTTTGCGCCATTTTCAACCTGATACAGAATGATTCACCTTTCCACATAGCTACTTCCATTGACCGGTATATTCTACCGAGGTAAATTCCACCCTTGTATATTCCACCCTGGTATATTTCACCTCGGTAAATTCCACCCGTTTTATTCCACCCTATGTACTATCGCGGAAAAGAGTATCCGTCCAATTGCTGAGGCGCGCATGAATAATCTAGTTCCCACTGTACCACGGATTATCGTGGCACAGGTTAATCCCCTGACCGCTGACCCCTGACCGCTGACCAACATAAAGTATTGAATCAAATTGAGAGGTATAATCCACTGACCGCTGACCAAATAAATGTATTGAGTCAAATGGAAAGGTATAATCCACTGACCGCTGACCAACTAAATTTATTGAGTCATACTGGAGGGTATAATCCACTGACCGCTGACCAAATATATGTATTGAGTCAAATGGAAAGGTATAATCCACTGACCGCTGACCAACTAAATTTATTGAGTCATACTGAAGGGTATAATCTACTGACCACTGACCAATTTAAAGTGCTGAGTCAGTGACTCATATTATATAATAATGTCTATTGACGCGGGAAGAAGATAAAAGAGCCCTGACCACTGACCAGGGGTATAATTCCCTGACCACTGACCAGGGGTATAATTCCCTGACCACTGACCAAATTAAAATTTACTGACCACTGACCGGGGTATAATTCCCTGACCACTGACCAGGGTATAATTCCCTGACCACTGACCAAAATTAAAATTTACTGATCACTGACCGGGGTATAATTCCCTGACCACTGATTAAAATTAAATTATCCTGACCATTGACCAGGATATAATTCCCTGACTACTGACCAAAATTAAAATTTGCTGACCACTAACCAGGGGTATAATTACCTGACCACTGACCAAAATTGAATTGTACTGACCACTGACCAGGGGTATAATTCCCTGACCACTGACCAAAATTAAATTGTCCTGACCACTGACCAGGGGTATAATTCCAAGACCACTGACCAAAATTAAATTGTCCTAACCACTAACCAGGGGTATAATTCCCTGACCACTGACCAAAATTGAATTGTCCTGACCACAGACCGGGGTATAATTCCCTGACCACTGACCAAAATTAAAATGTCCTGACCACTGACCAGGGGTATAATTCCCTGACCACTGACCAAAATTAAATTGTCCTGACCACTGACCAAGGGTATAATTTCCTGACCACTGACCAAAATTAAATTGTCCTGACCACTGACCAGGGGTATAATTTCCTGACCACTGACCAAAATTAAAATTTACTGACCATTGACCGGGGGTATAATTCCCTGACCACTGACCAAAATTAAATTGTCCTGACCACTGACCGGGGTATAATTCCTTGACCACTGACCAAAATTAAAATGTCCTGACCATTGACCGGGGGTATAATTCCCTGACCACTGACCAAAATTAAATTGTCCTGACCACTGACCGGGGTATAATTCCCTGACCACTGACCAAAATTAAAATTTACTGACCATTGACCGGGAGTATAATTCCCTGACCACTGACCAAAATTAAATTGTCCTGACCACTGACCAGGGGTATAATTTCCTGACCACTGACCAAAATTAAATTGTCCTGACCACTGACCAGGGGTATAATTTCCTGACCACTGACCAAAATTAAATTGTCCTGACCACTGACCAAATTTGAAATTTACTGACCACTGACCGGGGTATAATTCCCTCACCACTGACCAAATTAACTTGTTCTGACCACTGACCAAAACTAAAGTGTCCTGAACACTGACCGGGGAATAATTCCCTGACCACTCACCGAAATTAAAACTCCTGACCACTGACCAGGGTATAATTCTCTGTCCACTGACTGAAATGAAAATGTCCTGATAATTGACCAAGGGAATTATTTCCTGACCACTATCCAAACTCAAACAGCCGTGACCACTGACCAGGTGTATTATATCCTGGGGTGTAGGTCATAAGCCCCCCCCCCCTCCCGGTCAAGAGCACCCCCCGGTCATAAGCCCCCCCGGTCAAGAGCCCCCCGGTCACGAGCCCCCCTGTTTTTAAATCCTTATTTACCCATATTATTTAATCCTTATTGACACTTTTGTAGTTCATTACTGATTAGACATAAAATATATGTATATAGGGGAGCGTGCCGCCCCCCCCAACCCCCCTGCCAGGTCATTAAACAATCATGAAGTGTGCAGTACAACAATCTAGCGGATACAACAAACTACATTAGCAGCTCTCAGTTATTTCTATCTAAGTAGTTCTTCATTTGTTTAACTAGGTAAATAAGGATTAAAAAAAACATGGAGGGGGGACTCGTGACCGGGGGGGCTTATGACCTAGGGGGGCTCATGACCGTGGGGGCTCGTGACCGGGGGGGCTCATGACCGGGGGGGCTCTTGACCGTACCTCAATATCCTGACCACTGACCAAACGTAAACAGCCCTGACCACTGACAAGGGGTAGGTATAATTGACTAAACCCAAACAGCAAACAATTAACAAACTAAGGTAGTTTGTGACAACTAACTTACGTAGTTACCTAGTATACCTTTAAATGAGGTAGTTAGTAACTAAAAATACCTAGGTTATTTAAATATACTTTTAAATGATCGAGGTAGCTAGTACATAACTAACTATCTAGGTTGGTAAGTCACAAACTATCTAAGCTAGGTAGTAACTAACTACCTAGATTAGTTAGTTACAAACTTCCTAGGTTAGCAAGTAACTAACTAACTAGCCTCCTAGGCTAGTTAATAATTAGTCAAAAACAACCTAGATTAACCACAGTAGCTAACTATCTAGGTTAGTGAGCCACAAATACATAGGTTAGCTAGTAACTATCTACCTAGGTTAGCTAGTAACTAACTACCTAGGTTAGTTAGTCACAAACAACCTAGATTAGCGAGAAACTAACTACCTAGGTAAGTCAGTTACAAACTACCTAGATTATAGTTCGTAACTAAATACATTGGACCTAGTTAATAGTTAGTAACTAACTACCTAGGATATCTAGTTAAAAACTACCTAGGATAGTTAGTTAAAAACAACCTAGGTTAGTTTGTTACTAACTACCTAGATTGAAAAAGGGAGCATCGTGTCCGTTGTTTCAATTTGGTCAGTGGTCAATAAATTATACCCTTCATCAGTGGTCAGGACTTTTTTAATTTTGGTCGGTGGTCAGGGAATTATATCGTCGGTCAATGGTCAAGACTTTATTTCGGTCAGTGGTCAGGGATTTATACCCTTGGTCAGTGGTCAGGACATTTTAATTTTGGTCAGTGGTCAGGGAATTATATTCCCTGGGCAATGGTCAGTACATATTAATTTTGATTAGTGGTCAGGGAATTATACCCCTGGTCATTGGTCAGTACAATTCAATTTTGGTCAGTGGTCAGGGAATAATACCCCTGGACAATGGTCAGTACAATTCAATTTTGGTCAGTGGTCAGGGAATTATACCCCTGGTGAGTGGTCAGTACATATTAATTTTGATTAGTGGTCAGGGAATTATACCAAGGTCAGTGGTCAGTAAATTTTAATTTTGGACAGTGGTCAGGGAATTATACCCCGGTCAGTGGTCAGGACACTTTAATTTTGGTCAGTGGTCAGGGAATTATACCCCGGCCAGTGGTCAGGACATTTTAATTTTGGTCAGGGGTCAGGGAATTATACCCCTGGTCAGTGTTCAGGACACTGTAATTTTGGTCATTGGTCAGGGAATTATGCCCCTGGTCAGTGGTCAGGGAATTATACCCCTGGCCAGTGGTCAGGATACTGTAATTTTGGTCAGTGGTCAGGGAATTATACCCCTGGTCAGTGGTCAGGGAATTATTCCCTGGTCAGTGGTCAGGGAATTATACCCCGGTCAGTGGTCAGTAAATTTTAATTTTGGTCAGTGGTCAGGACACTGTAATTTTGGTCAGTGGTCAGGGAATTATACCCCTGGTCAGTGGTCAGGGAATTATACCCCTGGTCAGTGGTCAGGGCTCTTTTATCTTCTTCCCGCGTCAATAGACATTATTATATAATATGACTCACTGACTCGGTACTTTAAATTGGTCAGTGGTCAGTAGATTATACCCTTCAGTATGACTCAATAAATTTAGTTGGTCAGCGGTCAGTGGATTATACCCTCCAGTATGACTCAATAAATTTAGTTGGTCAGCGGTCAGTGGATTATACCTTCCCATTTGACTCAATAGATTTATTTGGTCAGCGGTCAGTGGATTATACCTCTCAATTTGACTCAATACTTTATGTTGGTCAGCGGTCAGGAGATTAACCTGTGCCGATTATCGTACGCTACCCCAAATTCTAATTTTACCCCCGCATGTAAGAAATTTCGATTCATTTTAATGCAGTGCGGGACATTTCGTCTTCAGCCGTCATGGGGAAAAGTCATCAAATTTCACTCTCTCTATTTAAAAACTTGTGTTTTAGGCAGATCGAAAATTAGTCTTTCTTTAGATACTAATTTCACTTAGCCTGGATAAGTTATTCTTCAGTCTTTCTAGCTTAGGACTCTATTTTTTATTGTCATGCTCATATGGAACTATATCTTTTACTTATACATTTGTAAATTAATTTTTTTCGCTTTTATTTTCTAAGTTCTAGATTCAAAATTGTAAGTTATATTTTTTAACTTTGTGAAAAATTGTTAATGCTACCATTTTTAGATAGCTTTATCCTTGAAATTGAGATATTCGAAAGATTGATCAGATTTCTGAGCTAGTTTTTTTCTTCTTGGATATGAACTCTAAATATTTTTACCAGTTGATTTTTTGCTTTTTGCTGATAGCTGAGACGAATTCCAGCTCAATATCAAGTGTTTCTGTTCTTGAGATCATTTCGAATTATAAATTTATCAATATTTCACAGATTTTCTTAAAATTGCTGATGGAATTTTCAATTTATTACCAAAATGTGTGCTTTCAAAACTTTTGTATCTTTACTTTTGGACTTAATAATACAGAACTTCAGAATATTTTTTCTATAGTTAGTGGAACCATTTTTTTATAGGTATCCAAACCTGCAAAATGTCGAGATTTGGAACAGTTTACGAAATAGCAAAATTAGATTTTATGCACTTCTTTACATCACTCTGTACTAGAGTCATAAAGCAGTGCCCGCACAGTAATTAAACTATTTAATTTAAAAAAATACGGACTTCTATTTTATATTATTGAGCCTAAATTCCTTTGAATACGATCTGTAGACATGGAATAGAAAGAAAAAAAAAACACCTAGAGCTGTAGCTTATAACCAAATTTTATTTTTTATTTTGGCCTCTAGACTCCTAGAGTTTAGGTAGGTATATACTTTATTGTTTTATTTTGCATATGATTCTTCCATTCGTAAATAGCCGCCGGTTTACGTCAATACTTCTATAATGTAGACTGTAGTATATACTTTTTGTTTAAACTGTTCTTTCTGTATTTATAAGTAAATTTAATAATCTTTTTCAGGTTTTAGTCTCACAATACCTATAGTTATAACAATATTTATGCACTACTAAAAAAGGGAAAACCTACGAATAATTTTCTGAACAGCTGGATGCTCAAGGTTAGTGTTAAACGGTAAATGTAATTACGTATATTCACCTAATTTATTTTTCCCGTAATTTTTAGCTTGTAACTCTACTACCAAATTCTCGTTTTTACTTTGTGCAGGTACTAACTCTTAAGAAATTTCTTTCTTTCTTTCTGGGTAGCAAAGAATTTATAAGCCTGCATGAGCTCTAGGGTCACGCAGGTAAATTGCGGCCCTTTAATCTTTAATTGCAGCCCTCTCAAACATTTTGAATCGAAATTACATTAAAATGTTGCATAGCTATCAAAAGAAGCAGAGTGAATGCTATAACTTATTAATTTAAGTTTTGACGTGTGTTTTGAAGCTATGATGTTTCAGTTGTTAGAGGCCGCAGTTAGTAAGTGAGCCGCAATTTACCTGCGTGACCCTATCATGAAGCTGTTTGTGGTGGATTTAATAGAAGGGGGTTCCCTTTGGCCTGGAACTGTTGTAATTTGGATTAATAATTGTCTTTTTTCATTCTTAATATAATCTTTTTACATCACTTTCAGTTTTAGAGGGTAGCACTAGGTTTATGCTTTCAAACTACAAGGTCTTCGACTTTTGGGTTTGTTAGGCTTAATTTACTATCCCCTTTTCATTTTTAATCTTCCATCCGTGAGTGCAGCCTCCGAACCTTAAATTGGGTCCTTTTTTATTCTTTTTAAGTGAATGCATTCTCGGAGTAGCTCTTCTGTATTCATGAGCATTGTCACCGACGGTGGTAGGTGACTTTGTTCTTGAAGCCACTTTCCTTTCAGACTGCTTCTTACAGTCCCTTGTATTTAATTTCATTGTCAGCGATATGGCCTTTGGTTCCAAAGCAAACGTTAAACCCCTACTTAAATTAACAGAGATTATTTATTAATAACTTTATACTAAAAAAAAAACATCTTAAATTCATAATAGTAAATGTAAAAGATATTCATGTTGCATTTATGAGAGTTTTTAACGAATGACACTATGTAACATTCATGAATTGAAGAAAGAGGCAAAGAATTTTTCGATACGAACAGTTGCAAATTGGATGATGACCAAGTTTTTTTTTCCTTTTTGTTTCATTGAAATTCACTGTTTTGTAGAATAGCACTAGATAGGGATAACAATGTAGTCTTAGATTGTTTATCAATATAATTTGCAATATGTTTTTGCACCCTGTTTGTTCATTTTCCTCTTACTTCCGCGATTACTAGATTCTCATTCCGTAACATTCCATTGAAGAGTCTCTTTCATGCCATTCACGGCGTCTCTTTCCAATCTAACTGCTAGATCTATATTGAGGTCTTTTCTATTTATTTTCCGAATAACGAAATATCGAAACCATTATATTCGCATCAAACCTATTCAATAACAATAACTTATATACTAATTTATATTATTAAAATTTGTTTCCAGTTCAATGGGGAGAGCGAGCATTCGCTAGGTGGAACTCTAAAGACCACTACCTATGACCAGACCACTTCTCCTCACAAGAAAGCGGAAGAAACAAACGACAGCAGAGCAAATCTCCCTTTTCTTAATTGGTAAGGACAAATTTCTATTAGTTCAGTGATAACTGATAAAATTAGCAAAGTTATTCGTATCAGTTATGTTTCATTAATATATAATTGAAAAAATGTATGAAATTTGTTTAAAGATATAATATAGTAGGCTAAATTGTAAAGCCCTTAGTGGCTGTATCCTCAATCTGTTCAGGTGAATATAAGAGAAGGGCACAACAGCTTCAGGCTTATCATTTTTGTGGCAACTTGTAGTTTCTGTGGATAACGCTATGGCTTTTTTTGTGTCCGGTAGGCTTCATTTATTATCACCTCTTCATTTTTCTTTTTCATCTGTGAGTGCTGCCACCGGTGTTGGTGACTCTTTTCGTCACATTCCTTGGTAAGTGACTGTAGTCATGGATTTTTTTTTTTTTTGCATCCATGAGCGTTGTCTCCGACTGGTGGTAGTTTATTCTTTCATGGAGTCTCTTTCCTTTCTAACTGTTACTTCAAGCCCCTTATATATTCAATTTCTTTTCAATATCAGCGATATGGCCTAAAAACTTCCAATTAAATTGATTGGCAATTGTAAATTATTTCGTTCAAATACTTTACAATTGGCAATTGTAAATACACAACTTATGGTTTCTGTAGTTTCTGAAATACTGAATTCTTAAATACTGACTGTTCATATCCACTCCATGGTGATACACGGTTATTTATTTTGCTAGTATTAAAATTTGCAAATATTCAGAGTACTGGTAATAATTAATTAAACTCTTATATAGTTACTTGTATACAATTATTTTAACCTCTATTGAGAGAGTATAATGGTCGTTCTAAAGAAAATAGTTCATTACAGTTGTATCAACTAATTTTTTTAACTGTAGCTTTTTGTTTAAAGCCTAGTTTGGAATTCTTGACTCATTAAATCATTAAACTAAAAAAAACGTTTAAACTCTCTAAAATTTACTGATAATGCGAATAGCTTAATTTATACAATATCCTAGATTACTTCAACATGTAACTTGCCGCTAAAATGAGAGTTTCTACAATATTTCATTAGTCTTGTGACATTCATATTTGAACATTTAAATAGAAATTAAGTAGTATAGTGACATTGTTCGGTATTTTCAACTTATTGTCTTTCATTTTTTCTATTTTACATTTTCGTTCTTTGCATCTCCTTGGACAACAAATCGAATAAAATTAAATACTTGCTTCCATTTTTGAGGCAAATATGTATTACACTTTTTCAGTACAATTTCTGTTTCCATAAAGCTATAATCTTATTTATAAAAAATGACCAATATTTAATTACAAGAAATTAGTAAAATTAAATTATATCTTTTGTAGAGTTCTTTAGTTTCGTTTAAATTAATTCGACTTTTTTCCAATTAGTTTGTAATATAGTCCTTTGTAGCATTAATTGTAGTAAGTATTCTACGGATTGGAATTAGACTTTATCTAACAGTTAGTCTCGAGTAATGGAAGATAAATGTAGCGTTTCTATTAAACCACGTTTCTAATGCTAAACATCTATTCAACCTTATCTTGCAATTTCCAAAAATAGCTTTTTTGTCTTTTCTTCACTCATTTTACATTATCCTTTTCTTTCCATCGTTCGCGGTATAACCTCTTAATTCATCAACATAAAGAAAAAATTAAAAATATTAGATGGAGGTGTCACTCTTTTTAGTCCTTTGGTGAAATATTTTGTAAGTTTGATTTTTAAAATTTGAAACACACTCTGATCACAGTTAGGATTTTAATCTATCTGTGTTCTACTTCCCATTAATCTTGTTTTCTATCAAATCTGGTTTCTTCCTAGCCACTCGAATGTGGATACTTTTAACATAACCAAATGTGCTTCGAATTCACATTGTTCAGGATTTTGGAGAATAGCGCTAGGGTTATGCTCTTCAACTACGTGGTCTTAGATTTTTGTGTTAGGTTAAGGTAGGCTCGTAGGCTTCATTTACTATCACCTCTTCATTTTCATTTTCCATCCGTGAGTGCAGCCACCGGTGCTTGCGTCCCGTTTCGTCACATTCATTGGTAGGTGACTGCATTCACGGAGTAGCTTTTCTGCATCCATGAGCATTGTCACCAACGGTTGTAAGTGCCTTTGTTCATGGAGCCACTTTACTTTCTGACTGCTTCTTCTAGTCCCTTGTATTTAATTTCCTTTTACGTCAGCAAAATAGTCATGATATGACTGAAGCACGACGTTAAATCCCTACTAAAATAAAATAAAATATTATAGTATGAGATAAAAATAAAATCTATTCAATTTATTTTATCTTGTTAATAATTGTTTGTAGCGTAATTCTAAGTCAATATCAGAGATAATTTAATCAATTTGTTTGTAAACATTTTCAGATTCAAATAACTTCGCACCACTGCAGTTCTCATCAGTGAAGTTCTCATCAGGACAGTACTAATCACTATCAGTGGAGTTCTCATCATTCCCAGGAAGTCTGGTCTCATTCCCTGTGATATCCATTTATTCATGCTTATTACCTTTAGATTTTCAACGACATTTCTCCGTGAAAAGGAAGTGCATAAAATACCGAACTAATTTGTGTATTTTATTTTTTGCTATGCATTTGAAAAAATTCAATCTTAAGTAAATATAGAATTAATTGTATATTGTAAGTTCATGTTAATCATTCAACCCTAAGCTTTTAAAAATTGTTCTAAGATTGATACTTCATGTAAACTAGTACTAATCAGAAATCCTTAATTTTAGTAAGAATTGTACCGGGTAGCGTTTACTTTAGAAATAACCTGCAAGTGTATTTAGTCGTGAAGTAGTTTTTAAATTTTTACCTAATTTAATTGTTATCTTCAACTTTTGTAAAACACTATTTTTTATATATATAAAATAATTATCAATTTTCTATTATTGATCCTTTATTTATCTTATTTTTTTAAGTATCAAACTAATATTGCATGATAGAGATAGAACTTGCAAGTTGAAAGCCTTAGTTGACAGTTGTAATGAATCCCAGTTTCACTCAGATGTCACAAATTAAGCACCAAAACTGCAGTAGGCTACATTAGTTCTGTTCTTGGAGAACTTTCTTTTGGTTCATCTCATAGAACTTTGTAACTTATTTTATTGTCAACGTTGGCGATGTGGCATTTATTGAGAAGAAAAATTATGATCACTTCAGTTATTTTTAGTTCACTATACCACTGCTTGTTAATTGGTTGTGCATGCATTTAATATATAAAAATTTTAAACTGAAAAGAATCAGTTCACTTGATGATACAAATCCCATCAAATTATTGCATTTAAAATCTAAACTAAATTGATTAAGTTACAACTTAGTCATAGCTTTATTTTATTCTTTAGCCTAAAAGAATTTTTCAATTAAAGAACTTCAATAAAAGATAGAAAGTATTGGTATAGCCGTATAGGTAATTACTTATAAGTTGATGAAAATAGAGAAAAACGCTTGTCAGCAACTTAATGATTGCTAACATTAAATTAAGACTTAAGATAAATTATTATCATTTTAAAAATACAAATTTTAATAACTTCCTCATTTGGCCAATATATTGAATGAATTAAAAAAGATTATACACACAAAGGACTTCGAAAAAGAAGAGAAACTTGTCTTATCGACTAAATCAGTCATCACTATTAATTTATTCAAATTCTGAATGCAGAAAATCTACTGATTATAACCGAGACAGGTTATATCCCGTCCAGCAAATTATTTAAATGTGAAAAAAATGCGAAGCTATTAAAAATTATATCTTTAGACGATTAAATGCTCTTGTGTGAATGATTATAATATAAAATATTCGTGGAATAAGATTTGACAAAACTAAAAGTAAAGCTATAGACATTTACCACAAAGTTGAAAACGTGTATTATAGTGTTAATAATATAGCCTATAGGAGATTCATAATAATTCATAAAATAATTCAAAGGTGTAAAAGAAGCGAAGTAATTTAAAATCATATCTGAAGAGGATTAGTTTAATGTTCTTGTGTGAATGGTTGTCATAAATAATATTTTTGGAATTAATGAGATTTAATAAAGATAAAGCTAGAAATCTACTTTTCCTCAAATTCGAATAGTTATTAGTTTCAATATTAGAACGACAATTGGTCGAAAGTAAATTGCATAAAAAACATACAAGAGTAAATCGTATGAAATATATATCAAGGTCAATTGAATGGAAAATTTCAAAATTGTAATTATTCATTTCAAATTATAAAAAATACATGTATTCATTACAAAATGAACATTGCATGGATGATACAAATGAAACTATATGTTTATTTTTTAATTTAAATAATACAAAAATAAATTAATATTTCATCACTTGTCAGAAATCGGTATAAATCACCCCCCCCCCCCGTCCCTCCTCTAGATACACATATCTAATCCCCCATTTCACCCAATTACCCTAGCATTTTACCCCAGCAATAGGCTCCTCCTTATTGGGGGATTTTTGAACGCAGAGGAATACTCTCTGAAATGCCACATGCAAAAAATAAGAAAGGTCGAAAATGCTAAAATAGCATACTATAACAGCTGACGGATACACTTTTCCGTGATAGTACGTCACCTGATCAACCGTCACCTACCCGATATTCACCAACCCCACCGTCATAACCTACCTCACCGTAAAAACCTACCTCACCGTGGATTACCTTAACTTACACTACCCCCACAGTATAATACCTCACCATTGACCATTGCCTACCTCACCGTGGCCTACCTTACTGTAAATTATCCCCACCATCTTCTATCTCACCGTTATAATCTACCTCACCGTTATAATCTACCTAGAATGGAAATTTAATTTGGGTACCTAAGTTATACTTATATTCATAATACAATCATAATGGCAACTTAAACTCACAAAGTTTAGTGGAGGAATCATGGAATGTGGAGGAGCAAGAGTCTGCAAGACCAGCATTTTGAGTGACAGTCTGAAGGCAAGAGATGCTGAAGGTATGAGCAAGGTAGGAACTGCATCTTCTTCAATTGATTTTAGTAGGGCAGGCACAGAGATATTTAAAAGTTCATACTTCAAATTTCGTTTAAATTCTCTGGTTCAAAATGAAGAGAGCATGCACGAGCATTATCTGTATTTACTTTGTCACTGCGTCCACACTTCGCTATCCATTGTCTCTTAAGCTCAATATCTTTTGGGAATCTAAATAAATTAACACTAACTAGAGTCCTAGACTGTTTACTTTGTTTTTGAGAACAATCAAATACTCTGCATTGAAAAGGCATTATAGCTGACTAGTTAGATATAAACTCAAAGTAAACAATGCAAGAACAGTGAAATCGGAAATCGTATTCCATGTGACGTCACCTTCTTTTTCTTTGTCGGTATTTCTGTCGAGTGCGATTATCCTTCTAACTATTTAATTCATGCCCTGCCCCATCGTAACGTAACCCACTGTAGCCTACCCCACCGTATCCTACCTTACCGTTATACCAACTACTTATTTTTCCAATAAAAATTAACTCTCCTTAAATAAATGCACTTTTACCAATTATAATTTTATCTCTTATATTTTCAATCGGCGACGAATTGTACAGGGACGAATTTTTCGGCGACGAATTGTCTAGAGGATTAATTGTTCGGGGACGAATTGTCGGACGACGAACTGTCCTGACACCCTTTCAAGAATATAATAACTATATAGCGAACCCCCACCTACTCTTCTATGTCCCACCTTAACTACAGGTAAACTTTATCATTAAAAAAATAGGTGTGCTTCTTCTGGCAGGGGCCTATAAAAAAAAAGATGTTTATCATTTTACATTTCAGCCCTGAGTATCGAGTAGCACATACTCCTAGGGGAAGGAGGAGCATTTATTACATCTGTCAGAATGTGCCGAAAGATGTGGTGCAGTTTCCACCTTTTAGTTCCTTCTACAAAGTCCTTAATGGCAGATTGCATTTATTACCAAGCGAGCAGGAGGACTTAATCAAAATTTACGGCTCTGATTATATACATATATGATATTTGGTTACAATATTCCAAACATTATGAACAATACATTATGTATGGTTATATAGTCTAGGACTTTACGTAATACGTATTCAAGACAATAATTGGGAGAAAATTTCCATAAAATAATTGAAAAACAACTTCGCAAATGATCACTTTTTAATTTATGAGCCAAATGAAAGTTTTTTGATAGAAATGTTCTTAATATATTTTATAACTGGACAAAGAGATAAATGTCAAACAAATAAACCTGCATGTGTATGTATATTTGAAGCCAAATCTTCAATTGAAATTTCTTTTCCTGATTCGATTCAATTTATAATGTGATATTACCGCATTTAATATTCGTTTAGAGCAAAGAAATGCACCACATCTCATTGGTAACTGAAGGAAAGGATTCTTGTTACGACTTTTATTTTCCATTGCACATTCACATTAGTATGTATCCATGGCCAGCACTGAATAAATACCTGAATGAAAAGCGCGTGTGTTATTATAGGTACCACTTTATTCCTCATAACGTTACAAATATAACAAGATGATAAAATATAGTGTTCTCATATTTACTTCAGTAATTATTATGCATATCATATTAATTACAATCAGTATTTTCAAAAAAAAATTAAAAGTGACATGAATATAGAAACTCAATGTAGAAACAAAATAAGATAAAAGTAGCTAGGTTTATAATAATAATATTTTGAATACAAAATATATTTGAAGCTATAATTTACAATCTATCAGTAAGTACTAACAACAATAACCTTGATTATAGTTCCTCTTTAATGTGTGACATCACGAGTGTTTCCCAAATTCTTCACTAAAGAAGGAAGTTGGAGTTCACAAGGTGGTGGGAAAAACAATAAGTTTTAGTTAACTGAGCTTTTCTACAGAAAATTCACAGAAATGGTAACCTTTTTAGCGAAGTGAAAATAGGGCACTTTCCATTTCTACGAGCAGCATTTCGTGGACATTTTGCTATGGGAATAGCACTCATTGAACGAGTCAAGATGGGTCCTGGAATATATGTGGGGGGTCCTCGTATAACAGGTCCTGGAATATATGTGGGGGGTCCTCGTATAACAGGTCCTGGTATCGATGTGGGGGGTCCTCGTATAACAGGTCCTGGTATCATTATGGGGGGTCCTTGTATAACAGGTCCTGGTATCATTGTAGGGGGTCCTGGTATTTTGACGATTGAATGGTCGAATGATGTCCCACTAGCTAAGACTCCATCGGGGCCTACCAAACCGTAGTATAAGCAACCGTAGCCTACCCTACCGTAGCCTGCCCCACCGTAGCCTGCCCCACCGTAGCTTGCCTCTCCGTTGCTTGCCCCACCGTAGCCTACCCTACCATTGACTAGGACTACACCACCGTAGCCTGCCTCTCCGTTGCCTGCTCCACCATAGTTTGCCTCACCATATCCTGCCTCACCGTATCCTGCCTCACCGTATCCTGCCTCACCGTAGCCTGCCTCACCATAGCCTGTTCCACCATAGCTTTCCCCACCATAGCTTGCCCCATCATAGCCTGCCCAACCATTGACTACACCACCGTAGCCTGTCTCTCCGTTTCCTGCCCCACCATAGCTCACCCCACCGTAGATCGCCCCACCATAGCCTACACTATCATAGCTTGCCTCACCGTAGCTTGCCCTAGCGTAGCCTTCCCCACCATAGCCTGCCACACCATAGCTTGCCCCACCGTATCCTGCCCCACCGTAGCCTGCCCTACCGTAGCCTTCCCCATCGTAGGTTTCCCTGCCGTAGCCTACCCCAACATAACCTACCCCACCATTGACTACCCCACCATAGCTTGACCCACCATAGCCTACCTTACCATTGACTATCCCACCATAGCTTGCCACACCGTATCCTGTCCAACTGTTGTCTACTCCACCGTAGCCTGCCGTATCGTAGCCTATCCTACCGTAGTCTACCCCACCGTAACCTACTTCACCGTAACCTGCCCAACCGTAGCCTGCCCCATTGTCCCCTGCCCCCCCGTAGCCCATCTTATCTTGGCCTGCTCCATCGTAGCCTATCTCACCGACCACAGGTATGACTCCCTCATCGTAGCCCACCGTACCATCACCTACCCCACCGTATCCTACCCCACGGTAGCCTTTCACACCGTAGCCTGTCCTACTATGGCCTACTCCACCGTCACCTACCCCACTGGAGCCTTCTTCACCATCGCCTACACCACCGTAGCTTACCTCACCGTAGCAGCAATTTCGAATACAGAGTGGATTTCCGTCGACAGACTTTTCCAGCACCCAATCGGGAGCACATTCAGATGTATTCTGTCTTATACTAGAACACTCTCCCGTGTTAGGTAGTTTAACCATTTCATCAGAGCAATCACAATATGCAGTTCCGTTTGGAGAGACAACCAAGACCTTATCTTCTTCACATATGTAACCCTCATCTGTGGTAAGATCTATGCACCAGCCTTCGTAGTTAACAGACAATGACATTGAATTAAAACATTTGTTGTATTCACAAATGGGACCAATTGCTCTGTCGTTTATAACGAGCCAGTGATTTTCAGGGCAAGTTCCTTGTTCTAAAAGAATTTGGCATTTTCCTTCGAAAAAAACTTCCTGATTTTCTTCATTGCATATATTTGTATTTGCAATCCTTTGACTTTCTAAAAGTCTTCTACTGAAATCGTCACAGACATCATCAAAATAAGCATAACTTACATCGCAAGGTACACAAAATGTAACTTTTCCGAATACCGATAATTGAAATGGTTGTAGATATTCATCGATAGAACCTGTAGAAATCCGAACATCGTCACAAGCTTTGCGGAAGTCGAATGACTTGAATGGTTCTGTACAAGGGACGCAGTAAGGTATTAGAGTGGATGTTGAACCCAGTCCAATGAGTAGAGGTAAGAGGATCTTAAGTGCCATTCTTCAACAGAAAGGTGAATCTGTAATGGAATGAAGAGAAATTGTTACTCCTATTTAGTTAATTACGATGAAAGGTATTTGAGTGAATTAAATAGAAGTATTTGAAATTTTATGAAATTTTTTTTAATAGATCTGTGACACTTATCATCTAAACAAATCTATGTTTTTAATTTCAAAATAGAATATTATACTATCCTAGTATAATTTCAAATATTGCAAAAATATCTGCAACCATTAATATTTCATACTTGAGTGTCGTTATGAAACTGTGAAAAAAAAAATCAATTCTCTTTGTGTTTTGTACAAATGAAAGTATATATGTTACATCGCTTATTAAAAAAATTTTCAATCCATATATTGTACGTGTAAGTCAAATTCTATATTAGCAGATAAAATCTACGTTTTCACTTCCATGTATATATCACGTACGGTAAAATGAGTGGAAGGCGGTAGAAACGCTAGCATATACTGCAAATTTGCTTTCCATTCATTTAACCGTGATTAATTGAAGAGGCGTGAACTGGACGGTGAAAACGCAGCGTTTTAACTGCTAGAAGAGAATGGGCCTAATAATTACTCTCATTAAACTAGGTATGCAAAGCAGACTAAACTAATAATTTTGTTATAAAATTAAATCTAATTCCGAAAAGAATAGAACACGTACACTTAATTATTGTTATCGTTAAGTACCTGATTATTCTTGATGTACGTTTATTCAGAAGGGTGACCGGACGTTTTGTTACCGGACTTTTTGTTACTGGTCGTTTCGTTAACGGATGATTTGTTACTAGGACGTTTTGTTTCTAGGACGTTTTGTTACTAGGACATTTCCTACCCGGACGTTTCGTTACCCGACGTTTCGTTAACGGACGATTCGTTACTAAGACGTTTCGTTAGTATAGGACGTTTCGTTTTTTTAAACTTGGAAACATTTTTTTTTATTTGTAAATGGTTGCAGACTACAATTTATACCAATCCCATACATTTAAGAATTTATACTGCTTTGAATTAGATGGTTTTACGTATGTTTTATTCGTCTGCTACGTATCTGATTATATATCGATCATAGATATAAAAATTACCAATCATCTATTAAAAAGTTGGAAATGAAAATCCCAAGGATACCAAACAATATAATTTAGAAGTTAAATAACAATAATTCTATTTTATTTTTCCTCATAAGATCAGTCCGAGAACTCGGAACTTATTCTACTGCCTACATTGGGAAAATCTTTTGGTTTGGATATTTCCGAAAATGTTTTAACGTTATAGGGGAAAATCCTCTTACAAGATGTTACATGAATATCGAATGAAAATAACACAATGAAAAAAGACATAACCTTCCGCAAATTTGCAAAGAAATATAGTGAGAATATGCTAAGGACAAAAGAAATAATTAACTAAAAATAATTAATGGTGAAAAAATGTAATACTTATTTAAATATATATTTGTAATATATAACTCATTTCAAATTTTAAAAAGTGTTCGTCTGGAAAATAAAAATTTGGCAACGAATCATCCTAGTAACGAAACGTCCGTTAACGAAACGTCCTAGTAACGAAACGTCCGTTAACGAAACGTCCTAGTAACGAAACGTCCGTTAACGAAACGTCCGGTAACGAAACGTCCGGGTACGAAACGTCCAGTAAAGAAACGTCCTAGCACCTTCAGAAGCATTTGAAATAAATTAATTGATAGAAATATATCCTCACAATGTGAATATGTAGGTATATATACTGGTTAAGCTCTTACAACGGACAGTATATTATATATACATGAGAAAGAGGTCGCTATAGAGATCTAATGGTTGTTGTACGGACATAATAAAATTAGTTCAGTAGGGAATTTAAACTTTTTAAGTTTTCTTTTAAAGCATTTCAAAGAAACGCTAATGAAGGTAAACAATATCAGATTGAAATTAAATGAGAATCTTATAATATCTATATAACTTACTCATATAAATGTACAAAATACATATATAGGTATTTACATGCAAACTAATATATATATATAACATAATTGATAATCGGTAATTAAACTGAACTCAATATAAAATAAAAATTCGTTCCCTGATTCTTACTTTTGTGTTTGGTCTACAATGAATCTTCAACAGCACGGAATTTTTGCTTGAGTTTATTTGCCATGTCATACAATCCAGATTAATTTTTACGTATTTTTTATCTTTATTGAACTTTTTCAAATCAAAGAAAATGTGTAAGAAAAGAGTAACAAAATCTATTTGCTGAAAATATGAAAAACAATATATTAAGTGCTTATTGTAATTTATAATACCTCTGAATATAATCATATATGACTAGATACTTTGTAGACGAATAAATTATTTGTTAAACCATATAGTTTTTAAAGAGGTTGTTGTAAGAGTTTCATGGCTCTTAGAACGGTTCATTCCTGTCCTTTGTAGATTAGTTTTATGATCGTCCGTTGTACGAGCTTTACCTGTAGTGTTTATCCCAGTATATTACCACTTTAAATTTAATATAAGTGATCGAAATATTATTCAGTAAATACTTCAGTCACCACGCACCTCTTAGGCTCTTAGTACGAATGCAGTTTAACTATAACGTAGTATTGTTGAAGTTGTGTAACAATTTTGCTGAAAGGATCCTTTGTACAGTATGATTATGTTTAGTTAACAAATAATAAATGGATCTATTTGTAAACTACGCTTGAATAATGTTTAATTATTATTAATTTTCTTCTTAATGAATTCAAATGGTTCATGGAAAATGTCTGGATTATTTTTGAAAATTTAATGATGGATATAAGGTAAATTCTGAAGATGGAATAAATAATGTCATTATTCCTATCAATATATATACTAACCTTATGCAATTTGTGTCTAATTAGCTAATACATTTTATCATAAATATCAGTATATTTATGACATTTGCTATATGTCAATACAGTAGAAAAAATATGACAATATTTATAATACTATATCAAAGATCTTGTAACTCCTGCATTTTTTCTGATATGAATCGAATCATTCAGTTCTTCTTTCCTTTCTCGAGGATAAAGTACATGCAGTGCACTTTTTACCTAACGTAAAATTCATATAATCTATCTTGATAGGCACTTAAACACACTGGTAGCTCCTGACGAGCTATTTCACCAATCACTGAAAGGTGTGCGCGTAAAGGGACACACGTAGGGTTTTTTAATTTTCAAGTCTTTTCACCAGACTTTTTGCTAAGCTCCTTCTATTTTTTCTACAAGAATATAAGAAAAAACTATTATTTATTTTAGTTAGTATCCATGATGCCTGCATGTATCATGGATACCAAATAAAATAAATAATAATTATATAGTTTTTTCTTATATTCTTGCGGAAAAAGTAGGAGGAGCTTAGCAAAAAGTCTGGTGGAAAGACTTAAAAACCCTACGTGTGTAAGGCCCTTTAGACGTCAACCGCTACCCACCGTGACTTCTTAGTACCTAGCTACAACACTCACGGAGAGTGTGAGTATATCTGCCTACTGCTCCTATTGACCTTATAGTGCATAGAGCTGCATTGTCTACGACTCTACAAACAGTCTGGCCATTGCCAAGGACTAGGACAACAGCTATAACTGCAGTTCATACGTAATATCTACCTTTGGTGAGATTCAAATTTTGTTAGAACTAGCATTTTCTTGGTACATATTTTGTATCTACGCATTATCTTCTATCTTTTGTATAAGCTAAATTCCAATCATGAGTATTGAAGTGATAGTTCAATTACTTCGTAAACTTTGTGCCATTTTCGACCTGATACAGGATGATTTATATAGAATTCCAACTGATCCCCACGTTCTCACTCATAATGGTACAGAACGTGGAATTCAAACAAACTAACATCTCTTCTAACGAAAATAACCTGTCCATCAAATAAAAAAAAATAACTTTGTCTCTTAATTTCTTAAAGGCAGACTCTGAAATTTATCTTTGAAATTTAACATTGCAATACCATTTCTTAAAATATATTGTTTCTACTAATCTTATATAATTCATATTGTAATAGTAATTATATTAATGTTTTGGTCCAATCATTTTATACATAAGGGGAAACCGGGAACATTCGAACAGAGGGATTGTTCGGGCAACTCGTTTAAACATGTTTATAATTGTTGAAAGTATCTCTTATTGCAATTGAATGTGTGCGAGGTGTTACCCGTCAGCTATTTGAAAAATCTAATACGGAGATGTAGTATTTCGCCCCCGAGGTGTAATTTACTGTTTTCTTCAATATTGATGTAATTTTTCTTCATTCAATTAGATCGTGTGTGGACTATATGAATACGAAACTGATTCTCAATCTCAAAGGTATGAATTATATCAATATTTTATGTTATGTTTGGTGTGTTAAAAAAATATTACAAATGAAGTTAGAAAAATGGTGATGTTTTTAATTTTGAAGTGTCATTTGGGATGAATCGGACACTTCAGTTTAGGTTGGTTCGGACGGTATCCGAACCTTCTCTCTGTATCCGATTCAGTCCACCAATACAATTTATTAAGTAATTCTTATTAAAAAGGATATTCTGAACTTGAAGTTAATTATTTTAATTGACATAGCATTCGTTCATAACATTAGTTGCAATTTTTAATATTAGTGTCTTTATTTGACAGTTTGACGATCGTATTCATGCCTTTTCATTATAAACGGAAAACTGATAGAGGCAGTAATAAAGAAGGTAATCAAAAAACATTTGATGAATTCATAAAAGGTTTATCTTACAGAAAAGCTGCTGAAATTGGAGGTGTAACAAGATCTACACTTATGGACTATTCTTTAAACATTCGATGAAATATTCAAGATGTAATTTGCTAATTTTTGGCGAATTCCAAGAAAAAGGAAATAGTTATACCCAAAGTAAAAGGCAATTGTTAAACAATTTGCTTTTGATATATAGCTATTAAATATAAGGATAATTTCACAGTGATTACTCATGGGCTATCTATATTATGTTGGAGAAAATTTTAAATCATTACAATTATGATAAAATTTCAAATACGACGAATTATTACAGAGGATAACAATTTAAATGTTTTAACCATTTTTATGGTGTCCGAATCATCCTCACAGCTTGTCCGGAGTCTCCCTCAAGGAAGGAGCATTCAGACACTTGAATCTCTCGTACATTTTGTCTTATAACTTTCGAATGAAGGTTTAAACTGTAAAACAGTCTCAATACAAATTGAAGTAACATGATTTATCTACATACAGAAATCAATGAATAGTAAAAATAGAATTAGTTTAAGAATTATACAGTTTTTTACAAAAACTGTCGGAATTAATACTCCCGGTTCTCCCCAATCTACCTACTCTACCACACGCACAATCTACACTCCTACTAGAGTCTAGAGTCTCTAGACAATTCGCCTATACCACTAACAAACACAATTCTATCTTTCGTAAACTTATACAATTATTATCTCATTGTTCTGTGAATAAATAGTCTTGTGTTGGCAAAAACTTTATTTCACATACATATTTAAATAAAAATAATCTATTTTAGCTCTCAGTAATCCCACGTCCCGTTATAGCAGGTTTCCGTATCAGTCAATGAACAAATCCACCCTTAAAGAAGTTGGGGACTTCTCAATAGTCAATAGTCCGACGCCCCAATAGTCTGACAGTTCCATCTTTCTGTGTTCTTTTTCGTTTTATTTTTTGATTAAAATAAAAAAATATGATTAAATAGGTATTTATGATATAATCCCTCACTTGATTTCATAATTTAATGTAGTTTGTTGTATCCGCTAGTTTATTGTACTGCACACTTCATGATTGTTTAATGACATGGCAGGGGGTTTCAGGGGCGGCACGCCCCTCTACAGGGTGGGGCGTAAGTTTGGAAGCAAATGAAAGTGCATATTATAATCCAACGAAAAATATATTTAATAATTTACAGTTATGTATTATTACATAAGGGTTTTAAGAATTCAAAAATCATAAATTTATTCAAAATGTCCCCCCTTATTTTTAATAACAGCCTCAAATCTCCTCCGAACTCCTCCTACTGCGGCACGCAACTATTCTTGTGAAATTTCCTTCCAAGATCTCTGGAGCGAACGCTTTAAATCACCCACACTGCGATGGAATTTACCACAGGCCTTTGATTCAAGAATGGACCATACCGAAAAGTCCATAGGATTAACATCTGGGGAGCAGGGAGACCAAAACCGTGGAAGATGGTCATGGCACCAGTTTTGAGTGACATTTGCAGTATGTGAAGTCACGCTGTCTTGCTGAAATGTCCATAGAGTGTCATTACCGAAGTGATCCTTAGCTGACTCCAACATTGGCGTCAAAATATTCTCAATATAACATTTAGCATTGATTTTGGCGACTTGTTCCACAAAAATTAAAGGAGATCTCCAAGTTTCTGAAACGGCGGCCCAGACCATTACTGAAGCAGGTTTCATGGTTCTTTGGACAGTTTTTTGGTTGTATGGGATGTCTTTAGCACTTTTACCAATTATTCTGTCATTCCTCCGGTTGTGAGCCATTTCCACTGTGAAATTTTTTTCGTCAGACCAAACAATTTCACCAGCCGTGCCAGACTTCAATTCTCTCTGAAGTGCTTTGCTTCTCTCCAATCTCTTTTTCTTTACAGCTTCTGACAGAGTCTGTCTCTTTTGGAGGGTGAAAGAAGACATCTTTAGGTCTTCTTTGACAACTCTTCTCATTGTTCTGGGACTCACAATAGCTGTTTTGGCTAACAATCGTATTGACCTTTTCGGGTTCCTCCTGATCTTCTCTCGGGCACATTTTATCAGTTGTTTGGTGCATTGTGAGCGTAGTCTACCACTTCTTGGACGATCAGTCAAGTTTCCTCTTTCATTAAAACGCTTCACACACTTCCAATCAGTCGATCTCGCTATTGAGAGAGTCTTTGAAATGACGGAATCTGACTTCCCGGCACGGTGTAGGGCAATAATGGCTTCTCTTTTGTCTGACATTTTTGAATTGACTAAATTTTTGTAAAAAGAACACTGCCACGTCATAATGTAGTGTCTCTACTATAGTTCAAACCCTATCACCTACTTAGGAACTTATTTTTAAGAATTATATTAATGTTTGAAAAATTGGTTCCAAACTTACGCCCCACCCTGTATATACATATATTTTATGTTAAATTAGTAATTAACTACAAAAGTGTCAGACTAATGGGGTGTCGGACTACTGGTGCGTCGGACTAGTGGGGCGTAACACTAATGGGGCGTCGGACTACTAAATAGTAACCTAAGAAGTTAATATAATTAGCAGAATTTATTTTCACTCATTCTACTTCTGGAATTGATGAAGATCTAACCTGGCCATTCATTCCAATGGTCCTAGTCCAAATTACCACACCTCCACTCCCGCAGGTTAACGTCAAATTAGTTGGCGATGTGGTGAGCGAGGGAGCCAATGGTACGCATTTTGTCTTGGAAGACTGAAGAGTACTATTTGGAAATCAGTCTTGTGATACTTCTCCGCCAATAGTAATCTTGATTTCTTATCTGCATCCTTCGAAAGAGGCCTGGTAACAGGTGAAACATAAGAAGCGATTAGTTTCAGTATTCTACAGTTTGTGGTGTATGAGAAGTAAGATTTTCCACACCGATACTCTCCAAACTGCATTACTGCTTGCCAATGGGTTCCTCTTGAGTTCTCTCTTGATCAAGGACAACTACAAGTTAGGTATGTCTCGTAGTTGCCTACTTTGTATTTGTCCTTATTCCTTGCGAATAATCTTCTTCGTGGGATAAGCAATAAATTTCTTCTTGTACGTGTCAGTAAATATAATAAATTCAAATTTACAGCATATATGATAATTTGTTTAAAGAGTAGCTCCGCTGTTTCTGTGAAAAGATAGCGGCGGTGCCACTGCTTTTCAAAGTAGCGTTGGCCACCTCTGTTAAAAGTCAGCAATTAATATTAGTTTCAAACACAACTTTCGTTCACTTTACACGACACTGAAAATCTAATCACACGGTAGGGCCAAGCTAATATTGACACATGTTTTTTTTCTCTCTTCAACCGTGGGCTGAAATTATAGTAAGACAAAGAGGACATTGTAATTGGCGGGAGTGATGTGGCATGTAGACTATCTGATGGAAATTATTTGCATAAAGTTTTTGTTTCTCATTTGAGAGGAATGTAGTTTACTTAAATAAGCTATATGGATTGACAGGTCTTAATAATATGTTTTAATTAAGGAATAATCAGTTCTCCTCCAAAAACGTTAATAATCATACTTTTTAATTCAATATATGTAAACACCTTGCAGTAATTATAGTTGTCTATTAGATATAATAGAAATCTTTCTCATTTGACGACCCTCACCATAATTAATTCAAAATAATTTTTTCTTTTGTATTTTTGTCCATAGAATCCGAAAATCATAACCGTTTTTTGTATAAACTAATATTTCTTGAGATAATATGAGGGTTTAAAACTATTTATTCCCTATGCATTACTGAAGGATTGAGAACTTTGAAAAAACTCGTGTTTTCATTGAAATTACTCAAACAATACTACAGATTTTTTACTTGAAACTATAATGTAGTTTGTAGTATCCGCTAGTTTGTTGTTCTGCTCATTTCATGATTGAATAATGACCTGGCAGGGGGATGGCACGCCCCCCCCCCAAAAAAAAAATACATATATCGGATATTCCCAGTTTCCTTGACATCTTACATTTAATTTCAATTATACTGATATATGTATAATGTGGGGAGTCCTGCCCCCCATACCCCCCTGCCAGGTCATTAATCAATCATGAAGTGTGCAGTACAATTACAACTAACTAGCAGATAAGTTAGAACATGTTCTAACAAGTTTAAACATGTTCTGACAAGTTTAAACATGTTCTGACAAGTTTAAACATGTTCTGACAAGTTTGAACATGTTCTGATAAGTTTAAACATGTTTAAACAAGTTTAAACATGTTTTAACGAATTTAAACATGTTCTGACAAGCTTAAACATGTTCTGACAATTTTAAACACAATGGTTTTCTTAAGATTTTAATCATAGAAAACTATCTATAGTTCGGTTACACTAAATACCGAATTATACCGAATTACACCGAATTATACCGAATTACACTATACTCAATACCGAATTATACCGAATTACACCGCACTACACCTAATTATACCGAATTACACTATATTACACAATAATCAATACCGAATTACGCCTGATTATACCGAATTACATTCCACTGAATACCGAATTACACCTGATTATACCGAATTACATTCCACTGAATACCGAAATACACCTGATTATACCGAATTACGCTTGATTTTACCGAATTACCTTCCACTGAATACCGAATTACACCTGATTATACCGTATTATGCCTGATTAAACTGAAATATGCCTGATTATACCGAATTACGCCTGATCATACCAAATTACATTCCACTGAATACCGAATTACACCTGATGTCTTACACCGCGATTGGACAGTGACAAAATAGGGGTACGGTCTTGAGCCCCCCCGGTCAAGAGCCCCCCCAGTCTTGAGCTCCCCCCCCTCGGTCATGAGCCCCCCCTAGGTCATAAGCCCTCCGGTCACGAGCCCCCCCCCCCCCCCTCCCTGTTTTTTTAATCCTTATTTACCTAGTTAAACAAATGAAGAACTACTTAGATAGAAATAACTGAAAGTAGATAATGTAGATTGTTGTATCCGCTAGTTTGTTGTACTGCATACTTCATGATTGTTTAATGACCTGGCAGGGGGTAAATGACATATATTTTATGTTAATCAGTAATGTACTACAAAAGTGTCAATAAGGATTAAATAATATAGGTAAATATGGATTAAAAATCAGGGGGAGGGGGGGGGGGGGGCTTATGACATACACCCGACAAAATGTATACTTTACCAATTCTACTATATATTGAATCAAGGAACTGATTAATATTATGTTAAAAGAAGGGCCTTAATTTTACCTTATTAATAAAAGTAAAAAAGGGGATGACTGGGGGAAGAGGGGTTTGTGTCTTACGGGGTACAGATATGTACACAGTACACGAACCCCTACATGACATAACGGCGCGGGTGTAGGTCATAAGACCCCCCCCCCCCCCTGACAAGAGCCCCCCCCCGGTCAGGATCCCCCCCCCCTGTTTTTAATACTTATTTTCACTTTTGTAGTTCATTATTGATTAAACATAAAATATCTGTATATCAGGGGCCGTGCCGCCCCTCGAACCTCCCTGCCAAGTCATTAAACAATCATGAAGTGTGCAGTACAACAAACTAGCGGATGCAACAAACTACATTAGCAACTCTCAGTTATTTCTATCTAAGTAGTTCTTCATTTATTTAACTAAGTAAATAAGGATTAAAAAAAACAGGGAGGGGGGCTCATTACTGGGGGAGCTCATTACCAGGGGGGGGGGCTCTTGACCGTACCCCGACATAACCCCCCCCCCCCAAGATATAAGCCCCTCTCTTCTATATAGGGAAACGAACTAACTAACCTTGGTAGTTATAGAGTATTAGTTAGCAACTAAATAGTAAGCCCCCTTCCCCCGGTTAAAAGCCCTAATTTTTTTCTTAATTTTAAGATACTGTATAGTATTTATTACTAGACATTATAGCAAGAGTAGGGAAAGTAAAATAATTTATTTTTATGAATTTTCTTAAAGGAGTTATTATAATATATGTGTAGGTATATGAGCAGGGTGGGGGGGAAGAACGGGGCGTGCCACCTCCGAACCCCCCTGCTATGTAATTAAACAAGCAGTGTGTATTTCAACAAACTACTGTATACAACAAGCTAAACTAGATTACGTACACTCGTTAGAGCACATACCTTCGCCGCCGCACTGACCCGTTCTCTCCCAAAGTCTAAACTGGTAACTGGACATTGACCAATCGTCCCACCAAGTTTCAGACAATTTGATTGAATACTTTTCGAGTTATTGAGTTATAAATGACCTTGACCTTGACCTTTGACCGGATCGCTTCCAAAATTCTACCAGATGGTTCCTGGACATTGACCAATCGTCCCATCAAATTTCAGACAATTTGGTTAAAACTTTTCGAGTTCTTGAGCTACAAATGGCCTTGACCTTGATCTTTAACCTTTGACCTGATTGCTCCCGAAATCTAACAATATAACAGGTTATTCGTTCAAATAAGCTAGGCAATCTTCTTAGGTGTACAATTTTTTTTTTAATTTAACGTTTTAGATGAAAAATATAGCATTTACTCTCTTAATCTTGACCTTTGACCTCAAAGTCTTCAGCTGACACAAGATTTATTGGAACAAATAATTTAGATTTTATATTGGTTGGAAAATTAATATTTACTATACTACTATTATAAATAAGGATAAGGGATATATTTGAGCTGAAAGTCTGAAACAGGTGCGTTAGACAAAGAAAAAATATATATATAAAAGTACAAGAAAAGAAATCCTTATTTTGAAAAGTGAAATTGTTGTGTAGAGTTTAAAAATGTAATTTATTAATACTAAATTCACTACGATTTATTTATAATTACGTATAAATATTTATTAATTTTTACCAATATTAATTATAGGTTCATAAAGTTTAGCAAATTTTAGTAGGGGTTAAATGCCTGCTTCGACCATATCGTTGACGTCAAAAGGAAATTAAATACAAGGAACTGAAAGAAGCAGTCAGAAAGGAAAATGGCTCCATGAACAAAGTCACCAACCACCGTCGGTGACAAAGCTCATGGATTCAGAAAAGCTACTCCGTGAATGCCGTCACTTACCAAGGAATGTGACGAAACGGGACACAAGCACTGGTGGCTGCACTTACACGGATGGAAGAGAAAAATGAAGAGGTGATACTTAATGAAACCTTACATAAAATCTAAGACCTCGTATAGTTGAAGAGCATTACTCTAGCGTTATCCTCTAAAACTGCGAGTAGTAAGTATTAAAATGATGAACATGGTAAAAATGAAAAAAAAAGACAATGCATAATTATTGCATAATCCTAATTACAACAGTTCGGGCCCCCTTCATTTTCCATTCACCACAGACAGTTTCAGGATAGAGACCCTTGACAGAGCTCAATTGAAGCATTTTGATGTAAAAAAATTTACGTATTTTTAATTTTGTCAATTAAAAGTTACATATTAAAATGCTGGGACATATATATGTCTAATTCGTAGTGAGAGGGCTAAATTTTTCAAAAAAAATTCTATAGTAATTAAAACTTAATACATTTTGGGGACGTCTCAAAAGTCCGACACCCCAATAGTCAGTCCGACAGTTACATCTTTCTGTATTATTATTTCTCATTTTATTTTTCGAGTGAAATAAAAATTATAATTAAATAGGTATAGGTACTAGACTACATATATACATATAATATTTACATAACTTATATAAACAATTCAGTAATTTTCCTTAATTTCATTTTTCTAATGTTATATGTATTCCTATCTAATTTATTCTAATATTATTAAAAGCTGTCCCTCATTCGATTTCATCATTTGATGTAGTTTTTTTGTATCCGCTAGTTGTACTGCACACTTATTGATTATTTAATAACCGGGCAGGACGACATATAAATTTTATGTTAAATCAGTAATAAACTACAAAATTGTCGGACTAATGGGGTGTCGGACTAATAGATAGTAACCATACATTTTGATAATGATAATGCTGTGAAGCCTAATTGCCCATAATCATTGCAGTGTAATAACTTTAAATTAACATCGAAAAATCCTGACCAATGATCAAGGATAAAATTAGGTGTAATTCGGTAATCAGTGTAGTGTTATTCGGTATAATTATGTGTAATTCGGTATAATTTGGTGTAATTCGGTATTGATTATTGTGTAATATAGTGTAATTCGGTATAATTCGGTGTAATTCGGTATTGATTATTGTGTAATATAGTGTAATTCGGTATTAGTATAGTGTAATTCGGTATAATTTGGTGTAATTCGGTTTAATCAGGTATAATTCGGTATTGATTATTGTGTAATATAGGGTAATTCGGTATTGAGTATAGTGTAATTCAGTATAATTTGGAATTGAGTAGCCTATATTGTAATTCGGTATTCAGTGTAGGGTAATTCGGTACCTATAATCAGGTGTAATTCGGTTTTGAGTATAATGTAATTTGGTATAATTCTGTATAATTCGGTATTCAGTGTAGTGTAATTCGGTATAATTTGGTATAATCAGGTGTAATTCAATATTAAGTATAGTGTAATTCGGTTTAATTCGGTGTAATTCGGTATAAATTATAATTCTGTGTAATTCGGTATAATCATGTGTAATTCGGTATTCAGTGTAGTGTAATTCGGTATTGAGTATAGTGTAATTCGGTATAATTCTGTGTAATTCGGTTTTCAGTATAGTGTAATTCGGTATAATTTGGTATAATCAGGTGTAATTCGGTATTGATTATTGTGTAATATAGTGTAATTCGGTATAATTCGGTATTCAGTATAGTGTAATTCGGTGTAATTCGGTACAATTCGGGATTCAGTATAGTGTAATTCGGTATAATTCGGTGTAATTTTGTATAATTCGGTATTATTCTGTGTAATTCGGTATAATCATGTGTAAATCGGTATTAAGTGTAGTGTAATTCGGTATAATCAGGTGTAATTCGGTATTCAGTGTAGTGTAATTCGGTTTAATCAGGTGTAATTCGGTATTGAGTATAATGTAATTCGGTATAATTCTGTGTAATTCGGTATTCAGTATAGTGTAATTCGGTATAATTTGGTATAATCAGGTGTAATTCGGTATTGATTATTGTGTAATATAGTGTAATTCGGTATAATTCGGTGTAATTCGGTATTGAGTATAGTGCAATTCGGTATAATTCGGTGTAATTCGGTATAATTCGGTGTAATTCGGTATAATTCGGTGTAATTCGGTATAATTCGGTGTAATTCGGTATAATCATGTGTAATTCGGTATTCAGTGTAGTGTAATTCGGTTTAATCAGGTGTAATTCGGTATTGAGTATAATGTAATTCGGTATAATTCTGTGTAATTCGGTATTCAGTATAGTGTAATTCGGTATAATTTGGTATAATCAGGTGTAATTCGGTATTGATTATTGTGTAATATAGTGTAATTCGGTATAATCATGTGTAATTCGGTATTCAGTGTAGTGTAATTCGGTTTAATCAGGTGTAATTCGGTATTGAGTATAATGTAATTCGGTATAATTCTGTGTAATTCGGTATTCAGTATAGTGTAATTCGGTATAATTTGGTATAATCAGGTGTAATTCGGTATTGATTATTGTGTAATATAGTGTAATTCGGTATTGAGTATAGTGTAATTCGGTATAATTCGGTATTAAGTATAGTGTAATTCGGTGTAATTCGGTATAATTCGGTGTAATTCGGTATAATTCGGTGTAATTCGGTATAATTCGGTATTTAGTGTAACCCTCTATAGTGTACCAAAAATATGAACTGGCTCTGAGTTATGAACTCAGGAGTTTCACTGTATTCAAACTCTGGAATGTTATCAATGAATTATATATCTCTACTATTTTTATAAAATTCAAATTGTTATGATGTTTTGTTCAGTAAATATTATATATTCTTTTCTGTAGAATTACTTTCTAATTTCCAAATTTTCACTGTTGTTTTACAGGCTTTAACTTACCACTAACTTACCCAAATTTATTAACTATCTCGTAAATATATCCTTTTATCCAGTTGGTAAAAATTTCATTTAACCTACCAATCCTAATACCCATCAAAAATACTAAACTATTTTAGCTGTAACTCAATTATACGCTATATATATATTGCTCCGGCACACAGCAGTGCCACACGTGCATTCGCTCCCGGAGCGAACGCCCTTTTTTTGTGCCACACTTAAAAAGTGTGTGTCGAGAGCTCTGAACACACAGCAGTGGCACACTCGAGTGCCCGTGTAAACGCTTCTTTACACAAAGCAGTGTGTGGTTGATAGAGAAAAAAAAAGTTTGAAAAGAAGTCTAGCTATTATTTATTGTAATTAGAAATGAGTAATTAATATATTAACTTTATCAGGTTAATATGCAGCTACATATTTCCTTTTTAAGTCTTCTTCTATGAAGACGTCACAACCAAATCGCTATTGCGTCAAATATGTATAGTGTGGGTGTAGGTCATAAGCCCCCCCCGGTCAAGAGCCCCCCCGGTCATAAGCCCCCCGGTCAAGAGCCCCCCCGGTCATGAGCCCCCCTAGGTCATAAGCCCCCCCGGTCATGAGCCCCCCCGGTCACGAGCCCCGCTGTTTTTAAATCCTTATTTACCTATATTATTGAATCCTTATTGACACTTTTGTAGTTCATTACTGATTAGACATAAAATATATGTATATCGGGGGGCGTGCCGCCCCCCGAACCCCCCTGCCAGGTCATTAAACAATCATGAAGTGTGCAGTACAACAATCTAGCGGATACAACAAACTACATTAGCAACCCTCAGTTATTTCTATCTAAGTAGTTCTTCATTTGTTTAACTAGGTAAATAAGGA
>CANNZV010003363.1:0-65506 GCA_947561585.1 Caprella mutica
GTTAACACTAGACATGTTTTATGATGTTATTGTGACATGTTTTCATTAACACTAGACATGTTTTATGATATAGTTGTAACATGTTTTCGTTAACACTAGACATGTTTTATGATATAGTTGTAACATGTTTCGTTAACACTAGACATGTTTTATGATGTAGTTGTAACATGTTTTCGTTAACACTAGACATGTTTTATGATGTAGTTGTAACATGTTTTCGTTAACACTAGACATGTTTTATGATATAGTTGTAACATGTTTTCGTTAACACTAGACATGTTTTATGATGTAGTTGTAACATGTTTTCGTTAACACTAGACATGTTTTATGATGTAGTTGTAACATGTTTTCGTTAACACTAGACATGTTTTATGATGTTATTGTGACATGTTTTCGTTAACACTAGACATGTTTTATGATGTTATTGTGACATGTTTTCGTTAACACTAGACATGTTTTATGATGTTATTGTGACATGTTTTCGTTAACACTAGACATGTTTTATGATGTTATTGTGACATGTTTTCGTTAACACTAGACATGTTTTATGATGTTATTGTGACATGTTTTCGTTAACACTAGACATGTTTTATGATGTTATTGTAACATGTTTTCGTTAACACTAGACATGTTTTCTTGGTGCTATTGTAACATGTTTTCGTTAACACTAAACATGTTTTATGATGTTGTTGTGACATGTTTTCGTTAACACTAGACATGTATTATGATGTTATTGTAACATGTTTTCGTTAACACTAGACATGTTTTATGATGTTATTGTAACATGTTTTCGTTAACACTAGACATGTTTTATGATGTTATTGTAACATGTTTTCGTTAACACTAGACATGTTTTATGATGTTGTTGTGACATGTTTTCGTTAACACTAGACATGTTTTATGATGTTGTTGTGACATGTTTTCGTTAACACTAGACATGTTTTATGATGTTATTGTAACATGTTTTCGTTAACACTAGACATGTTTTATGATGTTATTGTGACATGTTTTCGTTAACACTAGACATGTTTTATGATGTTATTGTAACATGTTTTCGTTAACACTAGACATGTTTTCGTTAACACTAGACATGTTTTATGATGTTATTGTGACATGTTTTCGTTAACACTAGACATGTTTTATGATGTTATTGTAACATGTTTTCGTTAACACTAGACATGTTTTATGATGTTATTGTAACATGTTTTCGTTAACACTAGACATGTTTTATGATGTTATTGTAACATGTTTTCGTTAACACTAGACATGTTTTATGATGTTATTGTAACATGTTTTCGTTAACACTAGACATGTTTTATGATGTTATTGTAACATGTTTTCGTTAACACTAGACATGTTTTATGATGTTATTGTAACATGTTTTCGTTAACACTAGACATGTTTTATGATGTTATTGTAACATGTTTTCGTTAACACTAGACATGTTTTATGATGTTATTGTGACATGTTTTCGTTAACACTAGACATGTTTTATGATGTTATTGTAACATGTTTTCGTTAACATTAGACATGTTTTATGATGTTATTGTAACATGTTTTCGTTAACACTAGACATGTTTTCTTGGTGCTATTGTAACATGTTTTCGTTAACACTAGACATGTTTTATGATGTTATTGTGACATGTTTTCGTTAACACTAGACATGTTTTATGATGTTATTGTAACATGTTTTCGTTAACACTAGACATGTTTTCTTGGTGCTATTGTAACATGTTTTCGTTAACACTAAACATGTTTTATGATGTTGTTGTGACATGTTTTCGTTAACACTAGACATGTATTATGATGTTATTGTAACATGTTTTCGTTAACACTAGACATGTTTTATGATGTTATTGTAACATGTTTTCGTTAACACTAGACATGTTTTATGATGTTATTGTAACATGTTTTCGTTAACACTAGACATGTTTTATGATGTTGTTGTGACATGTTTTCGTTAACACTAGACATGTTTTATGATGTTGTTGTGACATGTTTTCGTTAACACTAGACATGTTTTATGATGTTATTGTAACATGTTTTCGTTAACACTAGACATGTTTTATGATGTTATTGTGACATGTTTTCGTTAACACTAGACATGTTTTATGATGTTATTGTAACATGTTTTCGTTAACACTAGACATGTTTTCGTTAACACTAGACATGTTTTATGATGTTATTGTGACATGTTTTCGTTAACACTAGACATGTTTTATGATGTTATTGTAACATGTTTTCGTTAACACTAGACATGTTTTATGATGTTATTGTAACATGTTTTCGTTAACACTAGACATGTTTTATGATGTTATTGTAACATGTTTTCGTTAACACTAGACATGTTTTATGATGTTATTGTAACATGTTTTCGTTAACACTAGACATGTTTTATGATGTTATTGTAACATGTTTTCGTTAACACTAGACATGTTTTATGATGTTATTGTAACATGTTTTCGTTAACACTAGACATGTTTTATGATGTTATTGTAACATGTTTTCGTTAACACTAGACATGTTTTATGATGTTATTGTAACATGTTTTCGTTAACACTAGACATGTTTTATGATGTTATTGTAACATGTTTTCGTTAACACTAGACATGTATTATGATGTTATTGTGACATGTTTTCGTTAACACTAGACATGTTTTATGATGTTATTGTAACATGTTTTCGTTAACATTAGACATGTTTTATGATGTTATTGTAACATGTTTTCGTTAACACTAGACATGTTTTGAGTAGTAGGATATTAAACTGGAATAAAGATTTCCAGATTTCGAGATTTGGAGATTCCGTTCAAATCCTAGGGATTATTGCGAAGATTTTCTTCCATTTCGAATATTTCCATTCGATCGAAAACACTCGGCATTTGATGATCTTTTTGAAAAAATAATTAAATTCCTAATTTAGTTCGATTACTTACGTATCATTATTTTCCAATCATTTGAATTTGTCATCGTGTACTCATACCAATTCTAGAATGTCTACAAACATTACAATTAGTTTCTTTTTGGAAAGAATAATAAAATATATTTATATAATCACAGATTCACTTTTCTTAGACTACTTTTTGTAAATAATTAATTAATTATTTCAATATTATGAATTCAAAAGTGTGATTTACAATTTTTTAATTCATTCACAATTTCAACTGTATGATGAATGAAGTAATGAATGAAGTAATTTGAATGAAGTAATGAATGAAGTAATGAATGAAGTAATGAATGACGTGATAGACCAAATTGCAACATCAGGTTTCGGTTTTCTCTTTTTTTTTTATTCAGGAAACACTCCCTCACAGTTCATCCCGAATCGCATTTTTCACATTCCTGTTTCGCAAGCATGTGATTCAGTGTGAAGCCCAAAACAGGTTACACTGCTTCAACTAGTTTACCCTCCCATCAAGCATTACGGTGTGTAGGAATGATGTGTATGCTTTCTATTTAAATTAGAAGCATAAATTATATAGTATAATAAATATATAAATTTGATGTTTAAAGAGTAAATTCCGAGTTAAAACTGTTTAATGATAATTATATTGTTTTTCTTATGTGTCCGGAAATGTGAAATCGTCCAATTACTTGGAACTTGCCCGATTAAATAAAGTTATGGTGGGGCAAGTAAACCATAATTCTAGAGTTGTGACAATATGCTTTATAAATCATTGAGCATATTATAGACGGAGAGAATTAAAGAGTATTGAATGGTTCTACACCAGCGGTATATAGTATTCGATACCATTTCATTTCGTCTGTGCTATTCTTAATATCTATGATTTATAAAGCATATTGTCACAACCCTTAGTAATCTATTGCTTATGAAGCATAGTGTCACAGTCTTAGTAATCTAAGACTTATAAAGCATATTGTCACAACCTTATTCATCACTGTAATTGTGATGTCATGAGCAAGGTTGTGAGATGAGTTATGGATCACCACTCTATTACCGTTCATCAAACCGGTATCCATTAGTTGACTTGGTGAGTGGATAATAAGTACGTTAGTTGGTTGCTTCTTATATTCTGAGAACGAAATAATTGGGTAGGTTCTGAGTTATCGAACTCTTTCACATTGCCGATCATATACGTAAAAATGTACTAATTATAAAACTTTCTCATATATTTTATATTATGATCGAATAGTGAAAGTGTCTGATAATTTGGAACTTATCTCCTATCCCGTTGAGGTAAAATGATTTAATATCAATGGGATATATTAAATTTGAAAATGTAACTACATTAACATTTCAAGTAGAGTATCTTGTTGAAATAATATTTATAAATATATGAAGAATAGGTATGGTGAGCCTTATTTGATCTTCTATGGCCCCACCATAACTTACCCCTCTCAATCTTCTATGGCCCCACCATAACTTACCCCTCTCAATCTTCTATGGCCCCACCATAACTTACCTCTCTCAATCTTCTATGGCCCCACCATAACTTACCCCTCTCAATCTTCCATAGCCCCACCATAACTTACCCCTCTCAATCTTCTATGGCCCCACCATAACTTACCTCTCTCAATCTTCTATGGCCCCACCATAACTTACCCCTCTCAATCTTCCATAGCCCCACCATAACTTACCCCTCTCAATCTTCTATGGCCCCACCAACTTACCCCTCTCAATCTTCTATGGCCCCACCATACCAATTTTACCTAGAAATCATTAGTAATAATTTGTAACCTAATTAAAATTCAATATTTCTCGCATGTTCCACACCAATGTATTGCATGGGTATTACCTTTCTAGGTACTAATTATTCACCTCCATACATTATCCTTACCTGAGACTAAACATGAAAAGTTAATATTTATGATAAACAAGTACAGGGGAGAATTTCAAAGGGTGGGCCAACTTCTAGGAAAAGATATTGAGTAAGTGTTGAGTTATTGGTTACTTGCATGTTTGCGATCAACAGCTTGGCAAGCAGCTGATAGAATGGGTAGGTAATTACTCTGATATCACTTCAGTAAATGGTTTGTTTGTGTCTGTCTGTCCGTCACACTAAATTACTCTGACATCAGTTCAGTAAATGTTTTCAATGACTAAATCTAATTTTATTTTATTCAGTGTAAAATATTTAGTTAAAAGCAGAGTCAGGGATAATAATTATTACATAAATTGAACTACCATCAGTGAACAGAAAACTGATAAATGATATCATTTTTGACGGCACGCGTACACAAGTTAGAATGAATTCAGTACAATAAGTGTTAGGATAATGAGTTGGTTGCATAATATACTTATATAAAAATACCTAATAAGCATTAAATAGTAATTAGACTAATTAATTAAAATACATTATTTAAAAAAGATCCAACTAGATGTGCAAGTGAAATATCGTGTAAGTGAAGTTACTATTTTATTTATCGTTGTGAAAGGAACACGGAGTAGCTATTATGCATTCACGAGCACTGCCTTCCTTTTAGAAATCTCTTGTATTTGAATTGCTGAGTACGAAAACATTAAACAGTCGGTAAATGTTACTATCGGCAGATAGTCTGTTATTGTCCATTACGGTAAATATTGATGGTATTTTATCGTAAAATATGTCCTCAGGAATGTCCGACGAAAGATTGTAGACTAAAAGTGTTTTAAATCATAAATTACTATTGTATTTTTGTCTAATCATTTATTGTCGTAGTTAGATGATCTTTTTAGCATCGATTATTATCACCGACAGAAAACAAATAAAAAAATTCAACTGGGTATGTTTCCTAAATATTATTATTTTATTGATATGATTATCTATTTAAAAACAAAATACGACATATAACTATCATTGAAAAGTTTAATTACATACCATATGAAGTATCTTCCATACTCTTCTATGGCCCCACCATAAGCTATCATTTTTCTAAGAACAGTTTTCCCTCAAGAATACATTCTACTTTTTCCTTCAATTTGTTATACATCTTTTCGATATTTCAAGAAGAAGAAATATGTTTGAGTAAGAAATCCTGCCTTAATTCGGAAACATGTTATCGTAGACAGAAAAGTTATGAATAAAACAAAGAAGATGTCGTTAGGGCTGGAGATATGTAAATAGTATTCCTTCTTCCGTGCCTGGTGATGAATGGAAAAATTTGCCTTTGAAGTGTACGACGCAAACCATTTCTCTGAATATGATTACGATAGCTACGGAGACGTGAGTACAGGCAGCTAAACATGTACAGGCAGCTAAACATGTACAGGCAGCTAAACATGTACAGGCAGCTAAACATGTACAGGCAGCTAAACATGTACAGGCAGCTAAACATGTACAGGCAGCTAAACATGTACAGGCAGCTAAACATGTACAGGCAGCTAAACATGCACAGCCAGCTAAACATGTACAGGCAGCTAAACATGTACAGGCAGCTAAACATGTACAGGCAGCTAAACATGTACAGGCAGCTAAACATGTACAGGCAGCTAAACATGTACAGGCAGCTAAACATGCACAGGCAGCTAAACATGTACAGGCAGCTAAACATGTACAGGCAGCTAAACATGTACAGGCAGCTAAACATGTACAGGCAGCTAAACATGTACAGGCAGCTAAACATGTACAGGCAGCTAAACATGTACAGGCAGCTAAACATGTACAGGCAGCTAAACATGTACAGGCAGCTAAACATGTACAGGCAGCTAAACATGTACAGGCAGCTAAACATGTAGCACTACTTTGGGTGGTAGGGAAGGGGTATTGTTGCGTGATGATACTTGGGACACTGAGGGATTTATATGTGGGGGTAACTTGGATACTTAATGGGGGTATCTTGGATACTTAATGGTGCTATCTTGGATACTTAACGGAGTTACCATGGATACATAACGTATACCTTTAACAGGAGTGTATCATGGATACTTGAAGTATTTTAGATCGGTGGTATTATGGATACTTGGAGAATTCTTTTAACAAGATTTAATCCTATTTTAGCCATGTAATATCATGGATACGTCTGTATTTCACGTATCATGGATACGTCTGTATTTCACGTATCATGGATACGTCTGTATTTCACGTATCATGGATACGTCTGTATTTCACGTATCATGGATACGTCTGTAGTTCACGTATCATGGATACGTCTGTATTTCACGTATCATGGATACGTCTGAATTTCACGTATCATGGATACGTCTGAATTTCACGTATTATGGATACGTCTGAATTTCACGTATCATGGATACATCTGTATTTCACGTATCATGGATACGTCTGTATTTTAAGAAATAAAATAGAATGAATAGAAGAATGAGGAAAAAAGTTATCATTCTTATATTATTGTGTTTTGTCATTTCATTGGTAAATGTTAATGTATTTTCATCTAACAATTTCACGTCTGAATTCTTCTAATGGATTCTCTTGAATTTGAATTCTTTTTGATCGAACGTTCAAAGAATTTCTTTAAAAAACAAGAGTTTCCATCAAATCTAGCCATTCCATGCTGAACTAGTCGTGATTATTCCGATTATTTCTTTCCAATTCATAAGCCACATTGTCCAGATTAATCTTTTGTTGATTAAAATAATTAATCCCCAATGTATCGCCTTAATCCCCAATTCCGGTGTTTAGTGCTGGTATTTCTGGTTCGGACAGATCACAGCTTGAAAGTTTGCAAACGAAATTTGGTGCAGGGATTTCACAAAGATTGTTTATCAGACTATTTGGTCGATTTACCGACTGAAAACAATGCCCTCTATCTTCTTAAGGGCCTGATCATGTACTAGAGCAGGAAACAATGCCCTCTATCTTCGTAAGGGCCTGATCATGTACTAGAGACAGGAAACAATGCCCTCTATCTTCGTAAGGGCCTGATCATGTACTAGAGACAGGAAACAATGCCCTCTATCTTCGTAAGGGCCTGATCATGTACTAGAGACAGGAACAATGCCCTCTATCTTCGTAAGGGCCTGATCATGTACTAGAGCAGGTAAATGCCACCTTTGAATGTAAAAACATTTTTTTAAATTAATTTTGAAGTAATTTTTCTGCTAATTAAAAGTTTCGAAGTTAAATTTTCTTATCCCTGTTAAAAAAAACTTTTATTATCAATTTAAAAGAATGATAATTGTTGATATTAAGTAATAATAATTAATTATCAATATTTGTCAATAGATTTATCAAAATTATAAAAATAGCTATCAATATTTGAAAAAATTAATGGAAATTTGAAAAAATATGAACATTTTAATTTATAAATTAACTTCAATTGGCAAACCGGTTGTTTTTTATTCTATTTACAATATTTTATAATTAACTACGTAAACTATATTTCATATCACTAATCCATTCCGCACATCTAAACGATAATCAATCGATTAATATTCTGCTTATATTCGATGTTAGTACATTAAAAGTATTCATATGAAGTTACGTCACACGAAAACGGCATTACTACTTTTTTATGATGGTAAGGCCTTACTTCTTTTCAAGGGGTTTAGTCACACCGCCCCAATAGACCACTTAATAACTTAGAGGTAATACCCCCTCAACAACGTGAAATGGTAGAGAATCTCTGCGATGATCTCCTTTAAAGTAGTGTGTGGTAGTAAGCCTTTTTTGAGAATGTATTGGTATGCTCTTTTGGAGAAATTATTTAGAGTTGTATGTGGTTTGAAATTTCCTTATAATGTTTAATTCATTTGCATTAGGGTTTATTAAACATTTTCTTTTAATGTAAAATATTATCTTATTAGATAGAGTTCAATAAAATACACATTAAGTTTTAAAAAAATCATCATAGAATTCATTGAATCGTATTATAATGTTCTAATAAATAGTTGAAGACCCTCCCGTGGGAGAAAAGAAACCTACCAAAGAGTCGACATAGAAATCTCACACCAATAAATAGCGCATCTGCTTCTTATTGCCTCACAATGCATACCCTCCCCGATAATTAGGGTAAGTTACGAATTATCGGTCAGTACTACATCTTCGGTCATATAAGAAAAACACAATATAAAATTGTTATCATTAGATAGCACTGTGTAATAATATCTATTTTTATATAGTTTTTTTATATGACCGAAGATGTAGTACTGACCGATAATTCGTAACTTACCCTATAGAAAACAACAAAAGTTTTCCTATTTTGAATCTGTAAAATTATTGCTTTACCAGTGGAATATCTTGTCACTTGCGCTATTTTGAGCCTCTGGCATCGGATGGGAGTGTTTGTCGCGCGAAAATGTCTAAAAAATAACTAAATGTCCTTCACATAGTTTAGAAACACTTTTGTATACAGTTAGAATGTACACCTTTATAGGTTCTAATTCTTTTAACAAACATTTTATTTTTCACCGCCAATCTGATGTAGGGTAAGTTCCAGGTTATCGAACAGATCCACATTATCAATCATATAAGAAAAGGTTTATAAATGAAATAACAAGTTAAATAATTATAATATTTTTCTAAATGATCGAAAATATGGAACTGTCCGATAACTCAGAATTTTCCCTAATTCCATCTAATGCCTTCATTTTCCATTAATATTTTCCACTGTAAAAAATGAAATATTCAAACTATTTCCACTTTTAATTCCTATTGCCAATATTTCAATACTTTTAACCTGTTAATTTTCTGTCTGATTTTTACCGAGGATAAATGGAGGTAAAACCAAGGGATTAATTTTAAGGAGATTTGTCTACCGAATGCCATCGATAAGTTGGCACTAAGCTTATTGAAGCGGACTAAAGTAGTGGGAAAAGATAATTCACTAATACCCAGTGAGGAAATTGTGGTGGGGCCTTAGGAGATTGAGAGGGGTAAGTTATGGTGGGGCCATAGAAGATTGAGAGGGGTAAGTTATGGTGGGGCCATAGAAGATTGAGAGGGGAAAGTTATGGTGGAGCCATAGGAGATTAAGAGGGCTATACCATAACTCTCCCATCTCTATCTCCTATGACCCCATGATACCCCCCCCCCCTATCTTTCAGCCCAATTAGACCAAGGTTGTCTCTGGTTAATTACTAAGTCATTTAAGCACTGGAAACATTCCCTTCGATTAGGGAAAAGATTTTCTTTTGCGTCATTCGGAGGAAGAGATTGAAGGGATTGAAGAGATTGAAGGACACTCTAACCATCTGAAGTGAAGGGGGACTGAAGAGGGAAGTGAAGAAGAGAGATGTAGTGAGAAAATGAAGAGGTTAATGAAAATATTGTAGTTATATAAGGTATATTTCTCTTCTGTTTTTTTTTTATATTATTTTACAAAGAATTTCATTTCATTTTATAGGCAGACAGTGTAAAAAAATGTTAAAAACAACCTTTTCTTCATGTGAAGTCTATATCATATAGTCTCATTTACAGTCAATGTTTGGTAGTTAGAGATATATTAAGTCTATATCATATAGTCTCATTTACAGTCAATGTTTGGTAGTTAGAGATATATGAAGTCTATATCATATAGTTTCATTTACAGTCAATGTTTGGTAGTTAGAGATATATTAAGTCTATATCATATAGTCTCATTTACAGTCAATGTTTGGTAGTTAGAGATATATGAAGTCTATATCATATAGTCTTATTTACAGCCAATGTTTGGTAGTTAGAGATATATGAAGTCTATATCATATAGTCTCATTTACAGGCAATGTTTGGTAGTTAGAGATATATGAAGTCTATATCATATAGTCTCATTTACAGCCAATGTTTGGTAGTTAGAGATATATGAAGTCTATATCATATAGTCTCATTTACAGTCAATGTTTGGTATTTAGAGATATATGAAGTCTATATCATATAGTCTCATTTACAGTCAATGTTTGGTATTTAGAGATATATGAAGTCTATATCATATAGTCTCATTTACAGTCAATGTTTGGTAGTTAGAGATATATGAAGTCTATATCATATAGTCTCATTTACAGTCAATGTTTGGTAGTTAGAGATATATGAAGTCTATATCATATAGTCTTATTTACAGCCAATGTTTGGTAGTTAGAGATATATGAAGTCTATATCATATAGTCTCATTTACAGGCAATGTTTGGTAGTTAGAGATATATGAAGTCTATATCATATAGTCTCATTTACAGCCAATGTTTGGTAGTTAGAGATATATGAAGTCTATATCATATAGTCTCATTTACAGTCAATGTTTGGTAGTTAGAGATATATGAAGTCTATATCATATAGTCTCATTTACAGTCAATGTTTGGTAGTTAGAGATATATGAAGTCTATATCATATAGTCTCATTTACAGGCAATGTTTGGTAGTTAGAGATATATGAAGTCTATATCATATAGTTTCATTTACAGGCAATGTTTGGTATTTGTTTTCGATTCTGTGGAAATAATGCGAAACAAAGTAATTCTATATACGGAATACATTAAATCATTGTTAAAAATGGACAGCTAACATAATATCTACTCATCCCTGTGTCTCATAACTCACTCTGTGCCATTTTGACAAGGCAGGTAACAGGAGGTTAAACTCCTGAAACAGGCTGTCTGAAGTTTGTTTCAAAGTTTCGAATGATTTGGCCTGAAGTTGGGGCAGAGTTAGAAGTTTCACTTCGCTTCATTTTAGACCATTTGATGAATTTAGTTATACTTTACACGGTAAGTGATATTATCCACTGCCTAATTAGAAAGATAAGAACGTCATTAGAATATCAAGTAGAATGTTCTACCATCATAGAAAAGTTATCAATGCTGTACGGAAATGAAGGGAAAGTTTATTTTAACCCTTCACTGTGCACTTTATTAACAACTATTTGTGTTTTTTTTACCATTTACAGCATTTATTACAAGCAGTTTTTTAGGCCTATACAGCATATCTCCATTAATTTTATATCCCATTAGTATTATTTTAATATTATCTACCTGCATAGCTAACTGAAGCCTATTTGATTAATTAACAAATGTAGCGCTAGCCTAATTATGACATTCTGTTGCATGTTTCGGCTAATCAACTTCCAATATAGAACTAATAACTTTTAATGAGTGCATTAAAAGTACATAGCCTTCCAGTGACTAGTTAGAACAGGCCTCTGAAAAAACACCATAATCAAGAAAATAACGTCATTTCCTTCTGAGATGTGGAAGGTAATGTTTTAGACAGCATTTATTCATCATTATAATCGCATAACTCAAAAAGTATTCAACCAAATTACCTGAAATTTAGTGGGACGATTGGTCATTATTCAGGAACTATTTTATTAGGTTGAGGCGAACGAATAAAAGGTCAAGGTCATTTATGATTAAAAGATTATTGAATGGTCAAAGGTTATTTATAAGCGGCGGCAAAGGTATCCGCACTACGAGTGCCCGTCATCTAGTTATTATATACATTATCATTTTCCTACGTGATCGAAAAATGTGGAACCGTTTGACAATGTATAACTTACCCCAGATAGATCCAAACAACCTCACTTCCTTCCTTCCTCATCACAATTTGGGTGGTGATGGTAGTTATTCTCCTCCAGCCAATGATTGACGTTTCCTCTAATCGCGTCTGAGCGCCATCGCCTGTTAGAAGAAGAACCAAGTTTTAACGAAGGGATCACCATACTCATTAGATAGAGACTTTACTGGGGAATGGGTGGAAGAAGGGGAGAGAGAGGTGGAAGAAGGGGAAAGAGAGGTGGAAGAAGAGGAGAGAGAGGTGGAAGAAGAGGAGAGAGAGGTGGAAGAAGGGGAAAGAGAGGTGGAAGAAGAGGAGAGAGAGGTGGAAGAAGAGGAGAGAGAGGTGGAAGAAGGGGAAAGAGAGGTGGAAGAAGGGGAAAGAGAGGTGGAAGAATGGGAGAGAGAAGTGGAAGAAGGGGAAAGAGAGGTGGAAGAAGAGGAGAGAGAGGTGGAAGAAGGAGATGGTGAGAGTAATAAATTGATTTCAATACATAAATTGCTACAAGTTTCGATAGTTTATTTATTCAAATTATAGATAGATTCTCAATAAGATTGCATCAATATGGTAAATAAAGTTAAAATTAATATCAAGGTGCAATCCAAAGAATTTTAATTAATATACTCGACTTACTACTCAGTACCCCCAGGTAATATTTGAATAAAATTTAAAATCTCCTCTATAACTAAATATTATCTATTTCGTTTTATCAACAATAATCATAATTCTATTTGCAGTCAACGAATTAGCTCTTTTATCAAAATGATAATTAATCGCAGTGTGAGCTCTAGAAAAATCGTGACGTTGAATTTTACATCAGGCAGTACGGTCGTCTGCAAACATCGGTAAAGTCAAACACGTTGTACATTGATGGAGATCATTAATATATATCAGAAACAAGAAAGAACCTAGATTGCTACCCTGAGTGACTGCATTGGTTAAATGTTCTAGTATATCTGACATTACGTCATTGACATTCACAAAGTGTTTTCTATTTGGCAATAAGACTTAAAAACCAATCGAGTGACAGTCCTCTTATTCTTTAGATATATTTTGTTCAACAGAACAACTTGATGCACTTAGTTATATACCGAGTCGGGGGAACGAGAAGTGGATGAAGGGGTGGAGAAGTGGAGGAATCGAAATGAGAAATGAAAGAATTGGTAGAGAGGTTGAAGAATTGGGTGGAATGGGATTTAATATTTCACCTACCCCCATTTTCCCTCAACTTACCCCATCTCTCCACCCCATTACCCATCACTCTAGGCTCAGTTACCCATCACTCTACCCTACCACCCATCACTCTACCCCACCACCCATCACTCTATCCCACCACCCATCACTCTATCCCACCACCCATCACTCCACCCCATTACCCATCACTCCACCCCATTACCCATCACTTTACCCTACCACCCATCACTGTACCACTTTACCCATCACTCTACTCCACCACCCATCACTCTACCCCACCACCCATCACTCTATCCCACCACCCATCACTCTACTCCACCACCCATCACTCTATCCCACCACCCATCACTCTACTCCACCACCCATCACTCCACCCCATTACCCATCACTCCACCCCATTACCCATCACTTTACCCTACCACCCATCACTGTACCACTTTACCCATCACTCTACTCCACCACCCATCACTCTACCCCACCACCCATCACTCTATCCCACCACCCATCACTCTACTCCACCACCCATCACTCTATCCCACCACCCATCACTCTACTCCACCACCCATCACTCTAGGCACAGTTTAGGTGTCTCATTTGCATATTGACTCACAGGTGAAGCTGATAGATGACTCAGTGAACACTTTACTGGAGACTGAGACACTAAGTAATGTACTACCCTGCATACCTCAAAAACTGCACTGTATATGTGTCTCACGAATGTGTAGCAACAGTCAATGAAGTGAAGGTATACCGTATCTAGGATACCAATTAATATTGGTATCTTCACTGGGATACCAATTAAGTGACGATATACCGTATATAGGATACCAATAAAGTAACGATACCTTCAATACCCAGTCGGTAAATGTTCTAATCGGCAGATCGTCTGTTATTGTCCATTACGGTAAATATTGATGTTATTTTATCGTAAAATATCATAATAAAGACATAAGCCTCAGGAATGTCCGACGAAATACGATAGACTAAGTCTTTTAAATGATAAATTACTATTGTATTTTGGTCTAATCATTTACTGTCTTACATAAATAATCTTTTTTTTCATCGATTCTAATCACCGATTGAAAAATAATGATTGATCTATTTCTAACGATTTGTGATTGTAATTCACCAACTGGACAGGCCTCTAATTTATTGCGTCGAGATGTATTTTAATTATTATTTTTCATCATACAGGTACGTTTTGCATGTAGCGATTGTTGTGATCATCACTCAGTGATCGTCGCCGAGCGATTATCGCTGAGCTCTAGCCCAATGCTATTCCTATGGGACTGTTTTGCAGCGAGCGATTATTACTGAGCTATAATTCAATGTATTTGTATAGCTGCGCGATGATCGCTTAACAATCGCTGCATGCAAAACGTACCTTTACTGAACAACATCGTCTGGTTAAACATCTTTGTGAGTAATATCAGAGAGTTGAAAAGACACTTTGGCTAACTTTTACTATGCAGTTATTGAGAATATATTTTAAAAATATATTAATATTTTTTATAAGGAAATACATTATCTTATATAATTATAATATCTGTAACTATATTTTTTATTTATTATGGAACTCTTTCAATTTAAATGAATTTGTTTCATTTCTTTATATAATAATTTATTGGTATTGAGATTAGATTCTTTATTTGTAGTCTTTATTTGTTGAGATATTCAGAAAATATACAACAATTAAATAAAATCACAAATTTTATACAATTTAAAAAAATTATTTTATAAATAGTACGTGTATATGAAAAAAACTTGAAACTAGATGACGGACACTGGTGGAGCGCATTCTTCACCACCGCTTATAAATTACCTTTGACCATCAAATAATCCTCGAATTGTAAATGACCTTGACCTTTGACCTGACAGCTCTCAAAATCTAATCAAATCGTTTCCGGACATTGACCAATCGTGCCACCAAATCTCAGGCAATACTTTTTCAGTTATGCGAATAACAAGATGATAAATAAATGAATAGTGATAATGATAATAGTTTATTGAAGGGAGAAAAAGAAAACAGATAAAGTACTCAAAAAAAAAAGTGTATTTCAACAAGCCTGCATATGAAATTTCTTTAAAAAAAACTTTTTAGGGAAAAACAAATAAATGCCGACCAAAACATAACCTTGTGCACCATGACAAAATATTACAGACAAATTAATGAAGTATTTACAGGTAACCAACTAAAATATTATGGAGCGATTAAAAGAGAGATGTGGTGACTAACGTCTCAATGAACTAACATGTGAATCATCACCTTGCAGAATGACTAGAATAATAAAAATACATAAAGATCTTTTGCAAGAACAACGTCATAAACACAAAAACATGTATTTTAGAGTTATCTTATAGACATATAAATCTTAAAATACTGATTATTTTGGTTTAAAGTTTGATACTTATAGCTCTAAAATGTACCGCTAGAGAGGCTAAATGTCCTAACGATATACCATTAAATGTACGTACATTACAAGTACTAAAATGCCTCTCCTGAAAAATAGCTACTTTAGAGCTATGACAGTGTTGTGGCAAACTATCGGGCATATCTTGCATACATATGTTTTATTTAACATATACTAATTGCTATTGATTAGTTGAAATAGTAATAGGTTATATCTAACAGAGTCTTGAATACTTCACATTAGGGTACAGTTCCAATCCACAGGTATGACTCAAATATCTGACAAAATCTCAGTTGGTTATTCTAAAAAAGCGCATCAAGATATTAAACTTACGCTCTGTTCTCTCTACAATGGATAGATTTCAATATTTTGATGCATTTTTTTAACAATTACCTTTTTGAAATTTCCATATGGCTTTTAGTTAGCATCTGGCAAATGAAACTCTATACTGTCTTTCTTTATTGTTCATAGTATTTACGGGTGAAATAGCATGTCCTTGATCTACACTGTCCTTGATCTACACTGTCCTTGATCTTAACTATCCTATGTGGTGTGTTATTAAGTGTTTATTATTAGTAAGTAAAAGTGTATAAGTGATTACTCACCAGTAAGTATGTTTAAAAGTAAGTACATCTGAAATAACTTGTCCTTGAACTACACTGTCTTCTTTTTCTTCTTCTTCTTTTTTGTGCTATTTTTCAAGGTTGAGTTTGGGTGGGGCTGGTTGGTTGGTTGATTTTAATGTGTTACACCCTAATGAAAAACTGCAACCGACTGGTGCTTATAGAATATTGTAATACAGTATTTCACAATGTAATTATTTATAACATTTATGACGATAATAATTCGAAGCTGTAGTTAATTTAAACAACACAAATGTGCATTTTATCAACCTACATATTTATTATGAAAAGGTGAAAACAACCGAAAGTAGATGCATAATTTGTGGTGAGTTGATTTTAACTACAGCGTAATGAACATGTAAGTAAAACTGATCTGACCCAGCAACTAAAGCAATAATGCTTATGTATCTAGGTACCTTAGATACGCCCGTATACTGGTTATAGTCATTGTATCAGGGATACTGGTTAGTTATGGTATCAGGTATACATTCGTCACTCTCCTGATAACTGTAGATAGATAAACTAGTATACATACTAACTTGCATACGTAGATACATATCCAGAAACTTGTATTACTGTCAACATCCTTGAATAAGTAAGGTATAAAGATCAAAACAAATCAAATTGTTGATTCACATAGAGAAATTTATATGAAGATTATAGTGGGCCCTTCTTACTCTTCCATAGCCCCACCACAATTATATACTTGGGTAATATACATATAATTATCATTATTTATATGTAGAATGAACGATTTATACTTTCAAAATATTTCTTAAATATGAAATAAACGTCAAAAATATACTTGGATGTAATGTCGATATTATTTTTAGTTTAAATTCTAATAATTATTTATCACTATTATAATATCAAGTTCCTTGTATACTTGTATATCAAGATCCAAACCAGTTATTTTGAATAACTTAAATTCTTTGGAAGGTGATTAATTACTGTGATAAGAATGGACTTATAACATTTGACTGCTTTGATTGATTAAAATGACATTCTTAGATCACGTGGTTTGCACTTAGAAAATCCCAAGTATTTCCTTTGATCACGTGGTTTGCACTTAGAAAATCCTGTGTACTTCTTTTGATCACGTGGTTTACACGTAGAAAAACCTAATTATTTCATTCGATCACGTGGTTTATACGTAGAAAAACCTAATTATTTCATTTGATCACGTGGTTTATACGTAGAAAAACCTAATTATTTCATTTGATCACGTGGTTTACACGTAGAAAAACCTAATTATTTCATTCGATCACGTGGTTAACACTTAGAAAAACCTAATTATTTCATTCGATCACGTGGTTTACACGTAGAAAAACCTAATTATTTCTTTCGATCACGTGGTTTACACGTAGAAAATCTTAATTATTTCATTCGATCACGTGATTTACACGTAGAAAATCTTAATTATTTCATTCGATCACGTGGTTTACACGTAGAAAAACCTAATTATTTCTTTCGATCACGTGGTTTACACGTAGAAAATCCTAATTATTTCATTCGATCACGTGGTTAACACGTAGAAAATCTTAATTATTTCATTCGATCACGTGGTTTACACGTAGAAAATCCTAATTATTTCATTCGATCACGTGGTTAACACGTAGAAAATCTTAATTATTTCATTCGATCACGTGGTTTATACGTAGAAAAACCTAATTATTTCATTTGATCACGTGGTTTACACGTAGAAAAACCTAATTATTTCATTCGATCACGTGGTTTACACGTAGAAAAACCTAATTATTTCATTCGATCACGTGGTTTACACGTAGAAAATAGTAATCTTCATAATTATATTCAAAACTATTTATCTCTTCAGATCCAGAATTTTACTGCAGATACCAAATTAAATTGTTTTACATTAGAATCAAGTAATCATCATATCGATGCATATAATATATTATTATAAAGTCTCATCATTATTTTATTTTCACATTTATTTGTCGGATCGACAGTGTTAATTGTAGTGCTCTACTGTAGTGTGGAGGTCTTGTTACACTTTAGTGGGCATTACTTATAGTTATTGAGCAGGTCTTGCTAAGTACTGTACTAACAGTGCAGGTCTTGTCACTCTCTAGAGGGCACTACCTGTCCTGTGGTCTTAAAGAAGGCCTTCTTACACTATAGTGGGCATTGTTCAATATATATATATACTTTGCACTATTTAACACTGCCTAATGAACAGGTCTTGTCACCCTCTAGAGGGCATTATCTGTCCTGTGGTCTTAAAGAAGGCCTTCTTACACTATAGTGGGCATTGTTCAATATATATATACTTTGCACTATTTAACACTGCCTAATGAGCAGGTCTTGTCACTCTCTAGATGGCATTACCTCTCTTGTGGTTTTGAAGAAGGTCTTGTTACACTATAGTGGGCATTGTTTGATACCTATTTACTTAGCACTGTTTAACACTGCCTAATGTGCAGGTCTTGTCTCCCTCTAGAGGGCACTACCTACCCTTGCTCTTGACATTCAAAATAATATCTTCAGGTTTTACCTTCAAGGTGATTTGGTCCTCATCTCCGAAAGGAAAAAAATACAAAACTGTTACCTTAGTAACAGTTTTAGGTACAATGGGTAGAATTGTTTAACATTGTTAGCCTCTTCATTTTCCTCTTCGGTAGATTACGAGTTATCGGACTGTTCCACATTACCGATCATGTGAGAAAAAAGTATATAACAATAACAGTTAAATAATCATAATGTTTTACTTTTTTCTAATGTGATCGGTAATATGTTACCGTCTTATATCTCGGAACTTACCCTAGTTTGTACTTTATCAAACGTAGTATGTAGAAGAAGTACATCGGCTTGATTTAACATCAGGTTTATTTAGCTCATATCTTGCATCGTTCTTTATGTTTTATCTTATCTTGGCTAATATTAAGTACATGAGTCTTTCTGACCATCTTTTTGATGATAAAAATGACAACATTAATCTTTACGTTATTAAGTATCATTTCTATCATCTGGTTTAACACCAGAACATTTCTATCATTTCACAAAGTTACACCAGTTGTGAAATGATGGGGAATATTTTCTCTTTAATTTTATTCTTTTGCGCGGATGAAACAATTTGAAAGTGGATGAGTGATCGAGTGGATAAAAGAAGAAGGATAAACCACATGTGGAATAAAAGTGGATGAGGGATCGAGTGGATAAAAGAAGAGGGATAAACCACATGTGGAATAAAAGTGGATGAGTGATCGAGTGGATAAAAGAAGAGGGATAAACCACATGTGGAATAAAAGTGGATGAGTGATCGAGTGGATAAAAGAAGAGGGATAAACCACATGTGGAATAAAAGTGGATGAGTGATCGAGTGGATAAAAGAAGAGGGATAAACCACATGTGGAATAAAAGTGGATGAGTGATCGAGTGGATAAAAGAAGAGGGATAAACCACATGTGGAATAAAAGTGGATGAGGGATCGAGTGGATAAAAGAAGAGGGATAAACCACATGTGGAATAAAAGTGAATGAGTGATCGAGTGGATAAAAGAAGAGGGATAAACCACATGTGGAATAAAAGTGGATGAGTGATCGAGTGGATAAAAGAAGAGGGATAAACCACATGTGGAATAAAAGTGGATGAGTGATCGAGTGGATAAAAGAAGAGGGATAAACCACATGTGGAATAAAAGTGGATGAGTGATCGAACTCGAATAAAAGAAGAGGGATAAACCACATGTGGAATAAATGTGGATGAGGGATCGAGTGGATAAAAGAAGAGGGATAAACCACATGTGGAATAAAAGTGGATGAGTGATCGAACTCGAATAAAAGAAGAGGGATAAACCACATGTGGAATAAATGTGGATGAGGGATCGAGTGGATAAAAGAAGAGGGATATACCACATGTGGAATAAAAGTGGGTAATAGGTGTTCTATATTTATTATAATGATTTATTTAATTCTCGACTGTTCACAATATAGATTATAAAACTCACATATATTATGTTACTGTTGCGACTTCAAAATATTAGCAAATTTACATCCTTTTATGGATAAATTATAACTCCTACCTATACTGTAGAAATAAATAATATTTCAACAATAATTTAAAGAGTGAAAATATATCAATTTAACTCGGTACCCATGAAACAAAATATATATTCTTTAATAACTACAGTACACGGTACAATTTTATACACATCTATATGAACATTAAGCTAATAACTATAAATAACATATAATCATCTGTATGAACATTAAGCTAAAATAACTACAATACCTATACACAGTACAAATTCATACATGACCATAATAACTATATTGTATAATACATACATTTTTCTATAATCACTATAATACATAGGAGTCGTATAGATCTCCATTAGGTTGGTTATACCAGTACTACAGCAGCGGTAATTGAGTGGTAGGTTAGTGGTAGTGGTTTAAGTAATGGTCATGGTTCAGTGGACCACCATACAAGCGGTTTACACGGTCTGGTTCACAAGAGCCACAGGGTTAAAGTGAACCAATTACCACAACTTTTAAATAACTGAAAAACGATGAGGTGAACCCATTTGGTAAACTGTGGTAGGAGGGCAAAAAATGTGATGGGGCAATAGGATATTGAGAGGGACATATCTTGATCTATTTTGGTCCCACCATAACTTTCTTCTCTCATATATAGATTGTTACCTTCGAAAATTGCTGAAGGTAATGTTTTTGGCAGCATTTACAAATTTGTAATATTGTTATTCGTAGAACTCAAAAAGTATTCAATAAAATTACCTAAAATTTGGTGAGACGATTGGTCATAATCCAGTTAGCATTTGGTTAGATTTTGGGAGCGAACAGGTTAAAGGTCAAGGTCATTCAAACGCAAGGCAAATTATTGGACGCCAAGGTTATTTTTAAGCAGCAGTACGTGCTGTACGAGTGTCCGTCATTTAGTTGTAAATTGCATTAATGATATTTTCCGTCATACATTCCATATGATTAATTTATTTTTACCCTTTACAAAGTTCATATTGTGTAATCTTCTGCTTATTTATTTCCAGTGATTCACATCATCTACACTCAGCACACAAGAGTATTAACACAATTTAACTTCATACCTGTTTACTATGTAAACAATTACAACATCACTGATAAAACGTAAGGGTAGCATCTGAGTTATTGAAACTGTTCACTATTTCGATCATATCAGAATGGAACAGGCAATGATTACTATATTAAATCCATTATTTTAATTGGTATCCATGATACGGATACCAATTAAAATAAAATAACAACATATCATGGATACTAATATTATTATATAAAAAATACACCAGTAGGTATCATGGATACCAGTAAAAATAACCAGTTATATTAATATAGCAATAAGTGTTATATTTTTCTCATATGATTGAAAATATGTAACTGTCCGATAACTCGTAGGTTACCCTACATATGCATTCACCATGTTTCCAGGCACGTACCTTTATTTGTATTTACCTACAACTTGTGTCAACTAAATTCACATGTTAATAGAGATGTGGTTAATTTGGAACCTCTTGTTTTTCTTCATATGGCAAGATGAAATAATGTTTAGCATTTATAGCATTTATATCATCAGTTATGGTGCTCTATTAATACTTAACTTATACGTAAATTATATATAATATACGAAGAATTTTATTATTATTTAAGAATAGTTTAGGTTAATTAGCTCTTTTATTTATTTCATTACGTTTAAAATCTAATTTATTTAATTTTAATTTTTGTTTTCAGGTGTAGACTGTGACAGCAAAGGAACTGAGGTGTGCGGTTCAGACGGTAAAACATACAGGTGAGTTACCATTGAACAATATTTAATGTATTATTATATAGAACATATATAAAACATGGATTATAATACTCTTTCATATAATATATGTTATTTAATATATAACAATGAATATAGTTACTATTGCTGTAGAATTTAGTATATAACATGGAATACACTATGTGCCATATCGAATATAGCTGTAAATGTTAATTGAATAATCTGTAGGATATATTTTTTACACTAAAGAAGATGTACCAATCTGAGAACCTTTAAAGGTTTACTAAACACAAACACAGCGAAAAAGATTAATTCGTCATTAATCATTCGGTAGATTATATAATCTATAATCATTTGATTTCTATCGGTGATTATTATCAATGATAAAAAGATCATCTTTCTACGACAATAAATGATTAGACCAAAATACAATAGTAATTCATCATTTAAAACACTTTCAGTCTATCGTCTTTCGTCGGACATTCCTGAGGCTAATGTCTTTATTATGATATTTTACGATAAAATACCATCAATATTTACCGTAATGGACAATAACAGACGATCTGCCGATTGTGACATTTTCTATGTACATTTGGTTCAAGTCTCAGCCAATGCACACAATATTTATTACATGCAAATAATTTAAAATGAAACACTAGCGAATAATTAAGATTTTAATTTGATTTATTTACACTGAGGGAAGTCAAAGGATTTCACAGAGTGTGTCATTATACGCATTTGAAATTATGTAACATTTTTACAATTAGAAATTCATGTTCACATTATTACGCACTATTCATATTGTCATTCATATTGTCTTTCATTTTGTCATTCATATTGTCGTTCATATTGTCATTCATACTGTCATTCATATTGTCATTCATATTGTCGTTCATATTGTCATTCATATTGTCATTCATATTGTCATTCATATTGTCATTCATATTGTCATTCATATTGTCATTCATATTGTCATTCATATTTTCATTCATATTGTCATTCATATTGTCATTCATATTGTCATTCATATTGTCATTCATATTGTCATTCATATTGTCATTCATATTGTCATTCATATTGTCGTTCATATTGTCATTCATATTGTCATTCATATTGTCATTCATATTGTCATTCATATTGTCATTCATATTGTCATTCATACTGACATTCATATTGTCATTCATATTGTCATTCATATTTTCATTCATATTGTCATTCATATTGTCATTCATATTGTCATTCATATTGTCATTCATATTGTCATTCATATTGTCATTCATATTGTCATTCATATTGTCGTTCATATTGTCATTCATATTGTCATTCATATTGTCATTCATATTGTCATTCATACTGACATTCATATTGTCATTCATATTGTCATTCATATTGTCATTCATATTGTCATTCATACTGTCATTCATACTGTCATTCATATTGTCATTCATATTATCATTCATATTGTCATTCATATTGTCATTCATATTGTCATTCATACTGTCATTCATACTGTCATTCATATTGTCATTCATATTATCATTCATATTGTCATTCATATTGTCATTCATATTGTCATTCATATTGTCATTCATATTGTCATTCATATTGTCATTCATACTGTCATTCATACTGTCATTCATATTGTCATTCATATTATCATTCATATTGTCATTCATATTGTCATTCATATTGTCATTCATATTGTCATTCATATTGTCATTCATATTGTCATTCATACTGTCATTCATATTGTCATTCATATTGTCATTCATATTGTCATTCATATTGTCATTCATATTGTCATTCATATTGTCATTCATATTGTCATTCATATTGTCATTCATATTGTCATTCATACTGACATTCATATTGTCATTCATATTGTCATTCATATTGTCATTCATATTGTCATTCATATTGTCATTCATACTGTCATTCATACTGTCATTCATATTGTCATTCATATTATCATTCATATTGTCATTCATATTGTCATTCATATTGTCATTCATATTGTCATTCATATTGTCATTCATACTGACATTCATATTGTCATTCATATTGTCATTCATATTGTCATTCATATTGTCATTCATATTGTCATTCATATTGTCATTCATATTATCATTCATATTGTCATTCATATTGTCATTCATATTGTCATTCATATTGTCATTCATATCCTTATTAACAGTTATTACATCAAATGTTCTGTTCCCATATCTTCTTTTTTGTGGCTATTTGTTCTTTTATTAATTCACAACGATTCCAACCCCGCAAATGATTTTCATTTTATCTCCTACAGTTGGATCGTGTTTGAGAGTTGGCTTTCGAATTACAGTGTATTAAATGGAGATTCGAACCTGCGTATTTAACCAATGGCAAATAGAAATAAAATCAAAAACTGCATTACCGAATTGGTGTTTTCATTGATTGATATTTTAGTGTTACGGTTACAGAACAGCTTGTAAATTCTTTTATAATACAGTAAATAGCCGAGTAATTCTTCTGTGCAACGAGATACAAATAATATTCCACTAGGGATGAACTCTTACGGTGAAGAACATTCATACAATATCTATTAACAGTCAATACAAATAATATTCCACTAGGGATGAACTCTTACGGTGAAGAACATTCATACAATATCTATTTACAGTCAATACAAATAATATTACACTAGGGATGAACTCTTACGGTGAAGAACATTCATACGATATATATTTACAGTCAATACAAATAATATTCCACTAGGGATGAACTCTTACGGTGAAGAACATTCATACAATATCTATTAACAGTCAATACAAATAATATTCCACTAGGGATGAACTCTTACGGTGAAGAACATTCATACAATATCTATTTACAGTCAATACAAATAATATTCCACTAGGGATGAACTCTTACGGTGAAGAACATTCATACAATATCTATTAACAGTCAATACAAATAATATTCCACTAGGGATGAACTCTTACGGTGAAGAACATTCATACAATATCTATTTACAGTCAATACAAATAATATTCCACTAGGGATGAACTCTTACGGTGAAGAACATTTATACAATATCTATAAGTTTCCTATGAAAATCTCCTATGGCCCCACCATTTACCCCTCTTAATCTTCTATGGCCCTAACATAACTTTATTAAACAACAATACATTTTTTTGCGAATATGTTCCATAGTTTCATGTGACATTATTTATCATTTCGATTTCACAGGAAGTCATTTCCTAACACTATCCAAGGCATGATGTTCTTTCCAGTCTTTTTATTACTTGGAAAAGCAAACCGTATGATATTATAAAGCGTTAAAGGATATTGAACAATTTATGTGAGGAATGGCACAGGGACACTGGGATACGCTCCGTATCGATCATCTTATTACGTAGACCTTTTACATTAATAGATAAAAAGCTATATTATTATTATTCGGATAAAATAGAGTATTTCTATAGATTTATATTATTAGCATGAAACTTTTATTCTTTTATCAATATAAGAAATATAATACAATTTACAGAGAATATTTATTTACAATATAGATTTCCATTTTTAGAAATATTTACCAATTAGCAGTAAGGTTCATTTGACAATGTTAATAATTATTGTTTCCTATGAATCTAAATGCTGATCTCAAGTAGCATTGATGATGATGTGTACAGTCAAATAAAAGCGTATCCCTATTGATTTCTATACAATTTATTAAATACTAATCTCCAAAAAGAAACTTTATTAATTGTAATGTTTGTAGATATTTTAAAATTAGTCTGAGTACACGATGACAAATTTGTCAGATTTGAAAATAATAGGAAATTAGATTACTATGATTTGATAAAACAAAATCATGCGGAGACTCTTTTCTCTGACAGTACATATTATAGTTGTCCCTATAATTTATTCTGTCTATACTAAAATTAGGTATAAAGTTTCCCACTCCTTAAATACGTCCATAGCTTGTAAACCTGAATATTAAACTGGTACCCAGGTCCTTTACTGCTCACTAGCATGCGTAATGGAGTCACTAACCTACAGTAAATAACATATAGGCAAATTAAAGATCAACAATAACCTTATTGTTTAATCTTTATTATGTTACTATAAGAAATTTGAAGTTCTAAGAGATGTAACTCTTATTTAAAAAATTATCACGTTCTTTATTTAATAATAAACAAACTTAATACACTACCTAGCGAGATGTTGGGTAAGTTATGAATTATCGGTCGGTTTCACTTTTTCGGTCATACACAAGAAACCGATACAATACTTATTATTTATTATTATGTTGGTATCCATGATACTTGCACTGTCCTACAGATGTAATAATGATTATTTAACTTTTATTTCAATTGGTATCCATGATACTGCAGGAATCATAGATACCAATTTCACTAAAAATTAAAATATAACTATTATCATTTTTCTTATATGACCGAAGATTTGTAACCGACCGATAATTCGTACCTTACCCCGTACCTTACCCCGTGTCAGATGATTAAAAGTCCACGGTAACTGCTGACCACTTTTGGCAGAAGTGAACCATATCACCGCAGTCATTTGCGACGATCCGTACCTTTTTGTTTTTTCTTCATTCTGTAGCGTTTAATAATGGCGAGGCTGCGGAATGGATGGCTCTTTTTATCGAAATGTTCGAATTGAAGTCATTACGCGAACTGAAAAAACATCCATCCTTTAGAACTCATCGGGAAAAACTAGAACGGAACATGGAATATTGGACAATATTGAGCTACGGTTATTAGCACTTTTATTGAGGCTGATTTTTGAATTATCGGACAGTTCCACATTTGCGATCATATCAGAAAAATTAAACAGTAATTTTAAAATTGTCATATGATCGAAATTGTGGAACCGTTCGCTATCTCAGAACTTATACCTATCGTACTATAAGTTTTATTTAGTTCTTCATAAACATACAGTCTACAGCAGTTGTATTTTTCAGTATAATGTGGAGCTATCAGAAAAATAAAAGATTTTCTTTTCACCGCTCATGTACAAAGGAAAATAAAACTCTGAAAGGAAGTAATTCCGATTATTCCAGAGGCTTTAAAAATAGACACACAATTAAAAAAAGATGCAATTACCTCTATATAATTACTGTATAAGAATAATCTATGTGGTTGTTATAATTAATAGGTATAATTATTGTGAGTGCAGATGTGTCTATAGGGTATATATATAACTAATCATTAAATTGATATCACAGTAATTAATGCTATAGAATATACTGAATAGATATAGCTTATATGTTTTAATGCTATCAATGGTACTTGTTATCAATATACTCGAAAACACTGTCTTGTACCTCTTAAACTGTAAATATTGTCTATCTGTTTTGACTACCTATCTATATGTCTAACCTATAATTTATAATAATGATTATCTATAGATACTTAAAATATAAAGATATGTAAATAACATTTTTTATAATTTATGATGTATTATTAGTGTTTTTGCTTATCTACTAACTGTCTAACTGTCCCTTTTTTTCCTTTACAGCAACCTGTGCTCTCTAAAGTCCATCTCATCGTCACAGAGACTCTCTATAGTGGTACTACACGATGGTCCTTGTCACATTGGTGAGTAACGGCTATGGTGAGAACCACCTCAATCTCCTATTGCCCCACCATAACAGTTTTTATTTAGATAAAATTATCCCGTAATATAATACTACATGCCATTCACTGATTTCAATTTCTAAAATAATAATATACTTTATGGCATATGGTATAATTGTGTCACAATCTTGAATGTAATGAATCAATAAATAGCTTTTTTCTATAATAATAAATACCCACAAATTTTTTATTATAAAATGTTATTATAGTCTACACTAACAACATCAGAAATATACATACAATTACTTACTAATCTTTACAAAGTTTTTACTGCTATAAAAGTTATATTATTATTATTTAATAAATCATATGGAGCTTTATAAGTTATAACTCTCTAGAAACTGAATGTGTGATTATTTACGAATAGAATTAACTAGATTTCTATTTGTAGATTTGTTAAATTAGTTTGAAGAGAAACAAATAATGTGTCCCATTACTGAAAATGCATGTGATAGAGTGAATTGCTAATTAACGGACAGTTTCACATTTTCGATGTGAATGTATAAATTAATAATTTAACTCGCTACATTAATTGGTATCCATGATACCTGCATGTATCATGGATACTAATTTCTTATTTTCTCGAAAAATTCATTGTTAGGTCCGGATTTTACACCTCTTGTTATTGACGATGAATTGACATCTCTTAATTTGGAAGTTTGAAACTTAAAAATAGCATTTTAATCACCATCATAAATAGTTGCACATTATCTCTGTTTGTCTGTCTCTCTGTCTGTCTCTCTGTCTGTCTCTCTGTCAATCACGTTTTAATAGTATTCATAAATGAGGCTAAATTTGTTGCACTGAATACTAATTCTTAAATGAGTTAAAATTTAACGATGGTGGTATTTTCCATGATGGAACTATCATGGTGGAATTTTCCGCGGGAGTATCTTCCGCGAGGGAATTTACCGGCCGCGCCTTGCAAGATGCAAACCAAAGCGTTAAACCTATAAACTTTGACTTTAAATCTGTTTGACATTTATAGGTACTTTAATATACATATGTAGTTAGCAAACTGCACAACTACTCGCAATCGGGTTTATTTACATATTAGTGTATCCTAATTCGCTATAACGAATTATTTATAGTTATTAAAGCCTGTCGCTTTGATCTTTATCGTAAGGGTAGCTATAAGATGTGCAGATCTGATAGATAGACCTTTAGAACTGTTTTATTTCAAAATGTCACACCTTATTTAATTACCTGAATTAATATCTTTATCCCTAATATAAATACTAGAGGTTAAAAAAGAACTTTTGGCATTATAGTTTTGTATAGACTTTGAAGTTACTATCATTAATTTGAAATAAAACTAGGAAGCAGTAGCTTTTCAGCTGTCATGATCTTACTCCCTGAAACTTTTTTATAGTGTTACCTATGATATAATACCTATATATTTAGATATTTAAGTACGTAGGGTAAGTTCCGAATTATCGGTCAGTTCCACATCTTCGGTCATATAAGAAAAAACAATATAATACTGATAATTTTACTCTACCTATCCTAGTGAAATAGTTATTTTTATATTGTTTTTCCTTATATGACCGAAGATGTGGAACTGACCGATAATTCGGAACTTACCCTACGTGTTTCCAATTTAATAAATCTAAATTAAACCTCAATATGTTTTTCACCCATTAAGTCACTACAGCCCCATAATTGAGTATTTACCCCATTAAAGTGATGATAGGTCTCTCTATTCGTAACATTCTATATACAGCCCCCATATCTCTGGTAGTCAGTTCAATTATTATAAATTAGTTTAATTGTCCATCAGATTGAAGCTGTTTCGACCAGAGTTATAATTATTTCGACCGGCTGGATTTTGAACTGTCGAATTCTGCCTTCTATGTTTAATGGATGTAGAAACTTTCGACGTCCCTTTTGTTTTCTGAAAATAGAAGTTTAAGTGACGGACAGTTTAAATTTATTAGAGGAAATTCTTTCTTTTATTCAAGCTTTAGTGTTTAACCTTTAATTTTAGTTGATGAATATTTAATCTGTTGAATATATGCAATTGCTCTCGAAATTTGATATACTTATAAAAAGATCATCTATCTACGACAATAAATAATTAGACCAAAATACAATAGTAATTTACATTTTAAACACTTTCAGTCTATCGTCTTTCGTCGGACATTCCTGAGGCTAATGTCTTTATTATGATATTTTACGATAAAATACCATCAATATTTACCGTAATGGACAATAACAGACGATCTCCACAGGGAAAAAATTACGAGTCAACCTGACTCATCGCTTGAGTCAATACTTCAAATATCCAGTGCTGGAGTCTTTTTTCTTGATTGACTCTACCTGAGTCAATCTGACTATGAATTAGGAGTCAATATGACTCTTGTTTGTGAGTAAAATATTAGGATGAGTCAAATTGACTCACGTTTTTGAGCCGGTTTTGAGACAAACAGAAAACTAAAATTTTGAGTCAATTTGACTCGTATTTTTTCTCAGTGTGCCGATTGTAACATTTACCGACTGCTAAGGAACAGTCGAAACTTTTTAATATTCAAATCTTGTGAGTTATTCATGCCTAGCAATTATAGCCATTCTGAAGCAGACTCGAGATTACAATCTCTTTGATCTACAAAGGACAAACATGTTCTAGGATAAGTTCAAAGTATCCTAGCCATGGAAAACTTATCCCACTTAGTAACAAAATAAGACGTTAAGTTGGGGCCTACATAGGTAGCTGTGTAATATGTTGCTATGTCATATAATGTACATCGCTCTCAGCCAACTGATTGGAAAATTACGATTGGAAAATGTGAATCAAAGAGAGAAAGTTATGGTGGGATCGTAGAAGTTTGAGTGCTGTCCCCTCTTAATCTTCTATGGCCCCACCATAACTTACTCATCTCAATCTTCTATGGCTCCTCCATTACTCCCTTTCAATCTTCTATGGCCCCACCACAACTTACCCTCTTAATCTCCTATGGCCCACCATAGCTTCTCTCTCAATCTCCTATGGCCCCACCATAGCTTCTCTCTCAATCTCCTATGGCCCCACCATAGCTTCCCTCTCAATCTCCTATGGCCCACCATAGCTTCTCTCTTAATCTCCTATGGCCCACCATAGCTTCTCTCTCAATCTCCTATGGCCCCACCATAGCTTCCCTCTCAATCTCCTATGGCCCACCATAGCTTCTCTCTCAATCTCCTATGGCCCACCATAGCTTCTCTCTCAATCTCCTATGGCCCACCATAGCTTCCCTCTCAATCTCCTATGGCTCACCATAGCTTCCCCTCTCAATCTTCTATGGCCCACCATAGCTTCCCCTCTCAATCTCCTATGGCCCACCATAGCTCTTCTCCTAGTAGCGATATGATGCATCGGTTCAGTGCCTTTCAGTGCCTATCTCTTTGAAGATGTCTTATTAAATTAGTCTGCAACTAACTACAGATGCTCACTGAGTGTCACTACGACAAATGGCACAGCGTCTCTACAGTCGATAGGGATCTTATACATATTAATTATCGGATTGTTACAATTTATAGATAATATAAGAAAAATACATAATTGTTATTGAACTTTTAATTCTATTGGTATCCATGATACCTGCAGGTATTTTGGATAACAATTACAATTAAAATCTTAATATATCACGGATACCAATAGACCAGTAAAATAAAGTCAGCGCCGTTCCTATTCCTATGTTATTCGTACGGGGATAAAATGATGTTCATTAACATCTGTGTACCTGACGATTTACTTAATCATGGAGAATTTGGGTTTGCTAATTGGATTCATTATAACCAACCGCATCCACTGCTATAAAGTTTTTTTAAATTTATTTGGCAATAAAAATAATTATGAGTTTTTAAAGACGCTTTATGTTTTCCTTTGAAGAGGTTGTGAATGTTCAGATGACCACAGGAAACGTTTTAAATAACTCGTACCTCCTTTATTGCAAAACTAATTTCAATAAACTTTACAGCAATTAATGTAGTTAGATATCAGGTATCTAAATATCGAATTAAAATTTTCCAAGATTGAGTATATCGTCAGCTATGCAGATCTCTATGAACCTCATATTTACCTCCGTACGAATAACATAGGAATATTTCACCGATAAGATGAGTTGGAATGGCGTGACTTGACTTGACTGGTCTATTAAAATAAAAGCTAATGAATGATTTTTTTTAAATGAACGAATATGTTTCATTTTAATTTGGCCATAGAAGATCAATAAGTGTCCCCTCTCAATCTTCTATGGCCCCATCATACCATTTCTACTATAACACTCCAGAACAGGCAAAATAAATGATTAATTTTACCATTGAATTTAATCACTGCTCATATAATCAGTCGCTACTAATCAGTCAATATTTTTCTATTTCTTTTAATCAACTCGATGACTTTGACTGTAAAATAAATCTCAAGTACAGTCTCCAATCAACGTTAAAAGAAATCTTCTGAGATATCATTTTAGCCAGTATCCCATTAAGAAAAGACTCTACTGCATCCCTAAAGTATCCCTGAGTATCCCTGGATAAAGATGTCTCTTTTGCAGGCTACAATTGGCTGGTGTAGAGAAAAAGACTCCAACCTAATCTAAACTTCTGAAAAATTAGTAATGCGAAATGTAGACTTTGATGTGACCTCGTCTAGAGAGAGAAAGATTCTGCGGAAAAGAGAGTACTATTGAGAGTACTATTGAGAGTACTGTTAATAGTACTATTGGGAGTACTGTTAATAGTACTATTGGGAGTACTGTTAATAGTACTATTGGGAGTACTGTTAATAGTACTATTGGGAGTACTGTTAATAGTACTATTGGGAGTACTGTTAATAGTACTATTGGGAGTACTGTTAATAGTACTATTGGGAGTACTGTTAATAGTACTATTGGGAGTACTGTTAATAGTACTATTGGGAGTACTGTTAATAGTACTATTGAGAGTACTGTTAATAGTACTATTGAGAGTACTGTTAATAGTACTATTGGGAGTACTGTTAATAGTACTATTGAGAGTACTGTTAATAGTACTATTGAGAGTACTGTTAATAGTACTATTGAGAGTACTGTTAATAGTACTATTGGGAGTACTGTTAATAGTACTATTGGGAGTACTGTTAATAGTACTATTGAGAGTACTGTTAATAGTACTATTGGGAGTACTGTTAATAGTACTATTGGGAGTACTATTGAGAGTACTGTTAATAGTACTATTGAGAGTACTGTTAATAGTACTGTTAATAGTACTATTGGGAGTACTATTGAGAGTACTAATGAGAATAATGTTAATAGTACTATTAGGAGTACTATTGGGAGTACTATTCAGAGTACTGTTAAGAGTACTATTAACAGTGTTCTTAACAGTACACTCAATAGTACTATTAATAGTACTATTAATAGTACTATTAATAGTACTATTAATAGTACTATTAATAGTACTATTAATAGTACTATTAATAGTACTATCAGGAGTACTATTGGTAGGAATATTAAGGGTAATAATAAGGGAGCAAGTAAAGATAACAGACCAGAAATATGGTAATTAATGGAACATATAGTTTCTATTAGTTATAATACAAATCACTTCTAGCTTTTGTGAATATACATCCGTATAATTTGATAATATTAATAAGTATACATTATTAATGTATATATCGCCTAAAGTTCTTCGCAATAATATGATGATCCATTTTAAGGTTGTGAAGAACAAGTCATAAAAAAATTGTAAAAATTCTGCTTAAATCCTTATACATTTGGGATCTATAATTTCAAAATACTATTCTAATTCCAATTGTTGTTTAAATGTTAAGAATTAAAGCAAGTAAAGATAACGGACTCTGATCCGTTATCTTTACTTGCTCACTATTGTGAGTACTATCAACACCCACCGCACTTTTCTCTCTGGGTACATCAAAGTATTATTTAATTCTCATTGAATGGAGCTGTCGAAGCGTAACGGTTTCATCTGTTTTCTTGCTCTGATAAATAATGTAGACACAAAAGAAAACGTATTTCAAAGAGGAAAACTGTTGTGTTAATGGATTCAGACTAAGTTCTGAAAAAAGTAATGGAATTAATAGTATCATGATATTTGCGAGTACAGACGGGCCCCGTTTTTAGTACACTTCGGTTTTAGAAAATTGTTTCTAATTTCGAGACATGTCTCAGAATTAGAACAGTAGGTAAACATTGAAAACTGAGAAAAACTAATTGATTCTGACGATAATCTCTGCAACAGTGTAGTGATTACACGTCATTTGAACTCTAAAGACTATTTTCTTTCTACCTCATAGAAAATGAGATGCTTAAGGAGTAACATTTATAAATGACTTGAATCTTACCCCGCTATTAGAATCATTCATTTATAATAGAGAGCCATGATTTTGTTCATTAATGCGGGGCCTGCCTGTATAGTGTATACCAATTTGGTATCATGGATATTAACCTGCAGGTATCATGGATACTAAACTGCAGGTATCATGGATATTAACCTGCAGGTATCATGGATACTAAACTGCAGGTATCATGGATATTAACCTGCAGGTATCATGGATACTAAACTGCAGGTATCATGGATATTAACCTGCAGGTATCATGGATACTAAACTGCAGGTATCATGGATACTAAACTGCAGGTATCATGGATACTAAACTGCAGGTATCATGGATACTAAACTGCAGGTATCATGGATACTAAACTGCAGGTATCATGGATATTAACCTGCAGGTATCATGGATACTAAACTGCAGGTATCATGGATATTAACCTGCAGGTATCATGGATACTAAACTGCAGGTATCATGGATATTAACCTGCAGGTATCATGGATACTAAACTGCAGGTATCATGGATACTAAACTGCAGGTATCATGGATACTAAACTGCAGGTATCATGGATACTAAACTGCAGGTATCATGGATACTAAACTGCAGGTATCATGGATACTAACCTGAAGGTATCATGGATATTAAACTGCAGGTATCATGGATACTAAATAAAATGTCAAATTAAATTTGTTTTTCTTGAAATTGCCCAACTGTTCAATAACTCAGACTTAGCCAATATATAATAAAGCTGGAAGTAACTTATATCGAATGTAAAGGCTTCACCTTCTTTCAATCTTTTTATTTTTGAAAGGTAAAATATACATCTTAATATTCCTTTTTAACTCATATATTTTTCTTATTTTCACTAGATTTCAGTTCTCCATTATATTAATATACTCTTATGTGATATTTTTACCTATAATTATGTATAATGTATAAATAAATAACTGATTTTAATTAAAGTAAAATCATTTTACAAATATTTTAAAAATTAGATAGTAATTCTAAATTATAACCGTTACTATTAAATTTCAAAGCCGTTTCACCTATTAAGTATATAATTAAAATACCTTTTTAGTACATAATTATAATACTTTTTAAGTATATAATTAAAACACCTTTTAAGTATATATACTTAAAATACCTTTTAAGTATATACTTAAAAGGTATTTTAAGTATATAACTAAAATACCTTTTAAGTATATACTTAAAATACCTTTTAAGTATATAACTAAAATACCTTTTAAGTATATATACCTTGTGTGATGGGAAGGTCACTAACCTTTTCTTTGTGCCTGTGACTTACCTAAAATGTACTTATATACATTGTCCGATATACAAAACTAAATTAAGAATAATAATAATTTAATAATAACAACTAAAAAAGAAATATTTAATGATATAAAAAATAAGACATTATTTTTCCAAAAAAAAAAAAAAAATGAAATATATAATAATCTAAAGAACAGAAATAAATAATAACAAATTATAAAATAACTGATCTGTAACTAAAGTATCCTTCTTGTAATCGACTGTTTTATCCCACACCCAATATTGCTAGCGAATAACCCCCCCCCCCCCCGCTTTATTTCCAAACACTGCCTTTATTTCCCCCATTGCATTCACCCCCAAAACACTTCTCCCCCACCCTCTCTATCTCACCTAATTTGAATATTTCTCCTATTTGGTGGCATTTATAAAGTACTGCCATTGGTACTGATAGAGGTGAACTGTGAGTGTCTTATGGTGGGCACATCGCAGATTATGGGGGGAACTGACTTAGTCTTCTATTGCCCCACCATAACTCCACCATAGTAATTGTTCGAATGATGTATTGACATCATATTATGTATGTATTTATTGTTCTGTATAGAAAATCTACGGTGTTTGGTAGCCATTTATCATAATTCAGACTGAAGATTGATTTTCATCTTAAAAATATTAATTATTTCAAAAATTATAAATTAGTATTTTATTTCTGGCTCTAATTCTAATATATTGTTTTAATGTAGGTAAATTGAATTGGGTTATTTTCTTTATCAAGACAAGTTATCGAACTGGTATTTTAATAACTGTCGGTATAATTTCAGCGATTTGCATGAGTGAAATGATATTAGCGCCGTAATAATATGAAGTTTTAATTACTTCACTACTGGATGTAATTAAAATATCAATATCTAAGTGACAGTCAAAATGTATATCAAAATGAATTTAGAAAGCTCGATAAAAATCAAATTTAAGATATAGCTTTAATTTGATGTTAATGACTCAAATTATGATGATGTTCAACTAATGCCTATTTAGCTAGGGTAAATTATAACTTTTTTAGGGTAAATTTTAACTTTTTCAGGGTAAATTATAACTTTTTTAGGGTGAATTTTAACTTTTTTAGGGTACATTAAAGGTCTAATTCCTATTCAGGGAGAAGGTAACTACAGCTTGTCTATAAAATGTTCTTTTTATTTGACAGTTTAACTACAGACTAAATATGCAGTTATACACTTGCATTAAACACAAAATTTATTGTCTTGCCTGCATTCTTACACCCTCCCCCCCTCACCCCTTTCTATATACCCCCCCCCTCCCCCAATCCATTCATACGAAGGGGTCATTAACCCCCTATCCAAACAGGAAGGGGTGAGACAAAAACTGGTTGAATCCACCTTGGTTGTGGTCCGGTTTGTTGAAAGTTCTTGTTTGGAATATTCTTGTTTGGAATATTCTTGTTTGGAATATTCTTGTTTGGAATATTCTTGTTTGGAATATTCTTGTTTGGAATATTTTTGTTTGGAATATTCTTGTTTGGAATATTCTTGTCTGGAATATTCTTGTTTGGAATATTCTTGTTTGGAATATTCTTGTTTGGAATATTCTTGTTTGGAATATTCTTGTTTGGAATATTATTCTTGTTTGGAATATTATTCTTGTTTGGAATATTCTTGTTTGGAATATTCTTGTTTGGAATATTCTTGTTTGGAATATTCTTGTTTGGAATATTCTTGTTTGGAATATTCTTGTTTGGAATATTCTTGTTTGGAATATTCTTGTTTGGAATATTCTTGTTTGGAATATTCTTGTTTGGAATATTCTTGTTTGGAATATTCTTGTTTGGAATATTCTTGTTTGGAATATTCTTGTTTGGAATATTCTTGCCTGGAATATTCTTGTTTGGAATATTCTTGTTTGGAATATTCTTGTTTGGAATATTCTTGTTTGGAATATTCTTGTTTGGAATATTCTTGTTTGGAATATTATTCTTGTTTGGAATATTCTTGTTTGGAATATTCTTGTTTGGAATATTCTTGTTTGGAATATTCTTGTTTGGAATATTCTTGTTTGGAATATTCTTGTTTGGAATATTCTTGTTTGGAATATTCTTGTTTGGAATATTCTTGTTTGGAATATTCTTGTTTGGAATATTCTTGTTTGGAATATTCTTGTTTGGAATATTCTTGTTTGGAATATTCTTGTTTGGAATATTCTTGTTTGGAATATTCTTGTTTGGAATATTCTTGTTTGGAATATTCTTGTTTGGAATATTCTTGTTTGGAATATTCTTGTTTGGAATATTCTTGTTTGGAATATTCTTGTTTGGAATATTATTCTTGTTTGGAATATTCTTGTTTGGAATATTATTCTTGTTTGGAATATTCTTGTTTGGAATATTCTTGTCTGGAATATTCTTGTTTGGAATATTCTTGTTTGGAATATTCTTGTTTGGAATATTCTTGTTTGGAATATTCTTGTTTGGAATATTATTCTTGTTTGGAATATTATTCTTGTTTGGAATATTCTTGTTTGGAATATTCTTGTTTGGAATATTCTTGTTTGGAATATTCTTGTTTGGAATATTCTTGTTTGGAATATTCTTGTTTGGAATATTCTTGTTTGGAATATTCTTGTTTGGAATATTCTTGTTTGGAATATTCTTGTTTGGAATATTCTTGTTTGGAATATTCTTGTTTGGAATATTCTTGTTTGGAATATTCTTGTTTGGAATATTCTTGTTTGGAATATTCTTGTTTGGAATATTCTTGTTTGGAATATTCTTGTTTGGAATATTCTTGTTTGGAATATTCTTGTTTGGAATATTCTTGTTTGGAATATTCTTGTTTGGAATATTCTTGTTTGGAATATTCTTGTTTGGAATATTCTTGTTTGGAATATTCTTGTTTGGAATATTCTTGTTTGGAATATTCTTGTTTGGAATATTCTTGTTTGGAATATTCTTGTTTGGAATATTCTTGTTTGGAATATTCTTGTTTGGAATATTCTTGTTTGGAATATTCTTGTTTGGAATATTATTCTTGTTTGGAATATTCTTGTTTGGAATATTATTCTTGTTTGGAATATTCTTGTTTGGAATATTATTCTTGTTTGGAATATTCTTGTTTGGAATATTATTCTTGTTTGGAATATTCTTGTTTGGAATATTCTTGTTTGGAATATTCTTGTTTGGAATATTCTTGTTTGGAATATTCTTGTTTGGAATATTCTTGTTTGGAATATTCTTGTTTGGAATATTCTTGTTTGGAATATTCTTGTTTGGAATATTCTTGTTTGGAATATTCTTGTTTGGAATATTCTTGTTTGGAATATTCTTGTTTGGAATATTCTTGTTTGGAATATTCTTGTTTGGAATATTCTTGCCTGGAATATTCTTGTTTGGAATATTCTTGTTTGGAATATTCTTGTTTGGAATATTCTTGTTTGGAATATTCTTGTTTGGAATATTATTCTTGTTTGGAATATTCTTGTTTGGAATATTCTTGTTTGGAATATTCTTGTTTGGAATATTCTTGTTTGGAATATTCTTGTTTGGAATATTCTTGTTTGGAATATTCTTGTTTGGAATATTATTCTTGTTTGGAATATTCTTGTTTGGAATATTCTTGTTTGGAATATTCTTGTTTGGAATATTCTTGTTTGGAATATTCTTGTTTGGAATATTATTCTTGTTTGGAATATTCTTGTTTGGAATATTATTCTTGTTTGGAATATTCTTGTTTGGAATATTATTCTTGTTTGGAATATTATTCTTGTTTGGAATATTCTTGTTTGGAATATTCTTGTTTGGAATATTATTCTTGTTTGGAATATTCTTGTTTGGAATATTCTTGTTTGGAATATTCTTGTTTGGAATATTCTTGTTTGGAATATTATTCTTGTTTGGAATATTCTTGTTTGGAATATTCTTGTTTGGAATATTCTTGTTTGGAATATTCTTGTTTGGAATATTCTTGTTTGGAATATTATTCTTGTTTGGAATATTCTTGTTTGGAATATTATTCTTGTTTGGAATATTCTTGTTTGGAATATTCTTGTTTGGAATATTATTCTTGTTTGGAATATTCTTGTTTGGAATATTCTTGTTTGGAATATTATTCTTGTTTGGAATATTCTTGTTTGGAATATTCTTGTTTGGAATATTCTTGTTTGGAATATTCTTGTTTGGAATATTCATTCAATAGTTGTTGACCTAATTACTGTACAAACTAAAGAAATAGTCGAATTGTTTTTAATTATTTCCTTTTTATTATCAGGTAGTTCAAGAAGCGCTTTCTCTTCGCCACACTTGGCACCATCAGTCTACTCCTCAGAGTCAGCAGGCTGGGGTCATAGCCAGACTCTGCACCACCTCTCCAGTCTCAAATACGCCCCTAACCACTCACTACTGCAGGTATGGCTACTCTATACGCATCCTAGTACCGTATCCTAGGAATATCAAAGTGTGATATACAAAGATCGAACTATCTATTGCTATTATAGTTAATATCACCGGAACATTCCCTCCTAACTTTATCCACGCAACATTCCACTAATAATTTATTTAATATCCCCAGAACATTCCCTCCTAACTCTATCCACGCAACATTCCACTAGTATTATAATTGATATCCCCAGAACATTCCCTCCTAACTTTATCCACGCAACATTCCACTAATAATTTATTTAATATCCCCAGAACATTCCCTCCTAACTTTATCCACGCAACATTCCACTAATAATTTATTTAATATCCACGGAACATTGCCCTCAATACAATATTCCAGGAACATTCTCCCTAACTCTATCTCAAGTAGGACAGTTTTCAAAGTTTGTAGCTCTCTATTTCGTATAAGTTTTTGTTTGTGAAGAATGTCTGTGTCGTAGATTAATTAGCTGCATCTGATGTAAATACTACAGGCAAACCTCGCTTTTATAACGTCTCAGACTTATGACAATCGAGTAAGTGTGGAACATTCCTTCCTCTTAATACTTCTCACTCTTATGACAATCGAATAAGTGTTCGAATAAGTGTGGGACAGGCCTCGCTCTAATTACGTCTCACTCTTTTGACAGTTGAAAAAGTGTTATTCTTTTATTCAACCTGGTATAGAAAATATTTTTGGAGTAACGTTAGTAATTTGGCGTGTCTTTTTCAGCTAAACTGTTTTTGCTTTAACTTATACTGCTGGGATGGATTGAAGATAATATTATGGTAATTAATAACCTACATTAATTATCATAAATTATCTTTAATCTATCCCATATGTATAAGTTGCGGATAAAACAGCTTAATTGAAAACGAACAGCAAAACTACCAAAGTAGCAAAACTACCAATAATATATTTTATACCGGGAAAAATAAAAACGAGACATGTCCCACATTTATTCGATTGTCATAAGTGCGGGACGAAATGTTCAGATTTCAGACACTGTCCCATACACGCTAAATTTTAAATCCTTGCATTGATCAGATTTCAGACACTGTCCCATACCGTGACCGGACAATTTCCACCCGCGGACAATTGCCACCCCCGGACAATTGCCACCCGAACAATTGCCACCCGGACAATTGCCACCCCCGGACAATTGCCACCCAATTATTTATTATGAGGCCTCTTAACTTTAAAAATGGTGATAAAATATGTTTATTATTTTTGTACGATTAATTATTATTAATTGAATTAAAAAATTGTATTCCACCTTTGATATTTTTTATAGAATTAATAATCTGTGAAAAAATTAATTGGCTTAGAATTGTAGATGCGTGGTGTTTAAAGAGGCAGTAGTCATTTTTTTGTTTAACATTTTTTAATGTCAAACGATTGCTCAGAAAAAATAAAGTATTCGTGTAAAATTGCAATGTTCAATAAAATGTAATAATTGAAATATATCATTTTATATATAATTAATTTCTTAACAAATGCTAATGGCGCCATCTTGTAAACAAACAACTGATATATGTTTCTACCCAGATTGTAGCTCAAGTGAAGAGATGGCTATATTTTTACAACTATGCCTTCTTATCTACGAATTCACATAATCTTTTCACCATTTTGACGCAACAAAGGTTGATTACTGCATACATAAATTAATATGAAAACAACAAACATACTCACGTACATACTAATGAGTGCAAATGCTTCCACTAGGTGTCGCTAATTTTATCATATACTTTTTATATGAACACTTCAAAAATAAACGAGCATTCGAATATTACTTAATGAAATTCTGAATCGATTTAAAATCAATTTGGCGATTGTTTTATTTTTACTTTACTATCCCTTTAAGAAAATCGATTAGTGTAAATCCTGAAAATGTTATAGACGAAGGGAATTAAACAATTTTTAATCGTTTTAAACTAGTGGTATAAAGATTCGATAACATAAGACTTAAAAAATATAAGATTTAAAAAGCACATAAAGAAACCAAATAATAATATTTTTTTATCTTATAATGTATATAATTATTCATTAATCGTACAACAATAATATACATATTTTATCACCATTTTTGAAGTTAAGAGGCTTGATATTAATTATTTGGGTGGCAATTGTCCGCGGGTGGCAATTGTCCGGGTGGCAATTATCCGGGGGTGGCAATTATCCGTGGGTGGCAATTGTCCGCGGGTGGCAATTGTCCTAGCACCGTCCCATACACCCTGAAGTTTAAATCCCACCAATGTTCAGATTTCAGACACCGTCCCATACACCCTGAAGTTTAAATCCCACCAATGTTCAGATTTCAGACACTGTCCCATACACGCTAAATTTTAAATCCTAGCAATGTTCAGATTTCAGACACTGTCCCATACACGCTATAGTTTAAATCCTAGCAATGTTCAGATTTCAGACACTGTCCCATACACGCTATAGTTTAAATCCTAGCAATGTTCAGATTTCAGACACTGTCCCATACACGCTGAAGTTTAAATCCCACCAATGTTCAGATTTCAGACACTGTTCCATACACGCTGAAGGCCTCTGCAACTTTCATGGACAAATATTCCTACGAAAACCCGAACTACAAGAATCTTGTCAGTTCCCGAAGCAGACCAAGTTTCTCCTACTGCTGGAACATGCAGCAAAGGTGAGTTATTTTCGCCTTTTATTATTTTTCGAACAGTCTTTGAATAAGTAAAAAGTTTTGATTTCAAAATAATATCGAGTATGAAAAGAAAATATGATGATTCGATGAAACTAACAGTCACGTGTATATAAAAATATGAATATTTTTCTGATTGTTAGTTACATTTCAGACGAAGGAATTCTAACGAATAGGCAAGTAATTAGTTATGAATTTTTTTACAAAAAGTGAAAAATACAAGTTACTGTCCTACTGAAGTTAACTCCCACTGTGACATATTCTATCAATTGGCACTATATTCATATTTCAAACGTAACAAATGAACAAAATTGCCTAATGGTCATAATCACCAAACTCACCTAGACTCTCACCTTCAACTAAGCAAGCCTAATCTTCAACCACGATATTCAAATAGGGTGTTCTGATACGCTCTTAGTACTCGCGAAATTGGTGGTAACCCTGAAATTATTGAAGGGCATATTGATTCCAGATCTATGATATCAACCACTTTCCTCGTACGGTAAAGGACCATACACACGCAGTGTTTTTTAAGTCTCTCCACCAGACTTTTCCAAAAAAACGATATAATTATTAAAGAACACTGCGTGTGTACGTCCCATTAGTGTCAAACAATTACCCTACTTCTTTGATCCAATATAGGGACTTGAAGCTAATGTATTTGAGTTTAATTCAAGTGTGACGGCTTGAAGAGACGGAAGCTGCTGTCTAATTATGCAAATTCTCTGTTATTTCCATTACTTGCATTAGCTCCGGTGTTTAGGAAGGGGATTTAATTAAAGCACACTCCGACCGAAGACTTCGAACCCTGTGTTTGGGATTAAGAAAAGAAGGGAGGGGGGATTCGAAAGCATCTTGAGATGACTTTTGCTTTGTACATCTTACATAGGAAAAGGAACTTTTTATTACAAGAATTTATAGGATCTCTTCTATTCATCATTAAATATTTTATTACTCCGTCGAAAAGATACCTAGAAAAATAAGGGAGAAAGGATTTGAATAAATCTTGAAAGGACTTGGAGAGATGAAAACATTCTTTTGATATTGACCTATTTTATAGTTTCTTTGATGACGAATGATTGGAGACTTTGAATCTTACAGGCCTTTTTGAAATGATTCTTCTCAAATTTAGCTGAAATTTGTATCAGTCAACAGCAAGGACATTATAATGTGACTCAAACGATTTTGTTCCGAGCTATCGGACAGTTCCACATATTCGATTATATAAGAAAACTAGTATTATTGGTATCCATGTTACAGACAGGTATCAAGGATACCAACTAAATTAATATCAGTATTTATTTTATGCCTTTAAATCCAATGGAAGTTTTAACTTCGTAAATGATAAGTAGCCCAAAAACACCATGTGACGGGCCATCATAATAATATATAGCTGTAGCATTCAGAGTTAGCTAAAAACTATATATTAGAAAATCACAGCACTGAAATAAGTCGTAAAGTAATTAGTCTGTGTATGTTTAGAAGAAATCTTAGAAATTCTTGTAATAATGATAACCTTTACCTATGCGAAATGTACAAAGCAATTAGTACTTGATATCTTCTAGAATTTTCTTGGTTTACTGCTGGCCCAAATAGATTAAAGGTCTGGTTAGGCCATCTAAATTTTGGACAAGGTTTTCAACCCATTAGTCAGTTCCGGTTAAGATGCTTAGTGGTATATAAGGACTGGAAATATTAAACAACGTGTTCAGTCACATTCAGGCGATTCACTTCAGTAATAAGGACCACCCCTCGTTCCATCTGTACACTCTACTGTAAGCATTTAATTAACAGTCTACCGTTTGCATAATTATAAATGATGTTATTGAAGATATGAAAAATACACGACTACCCTTACAAGGTAGATCCTCTTCAATTACCCCCTTTGTTAAAAAAGATACAACAGCCCCGTAGGTACTCTCCGTTTCCTCCTCTTCCTCCCCAGTTCAATATGTTTCTTTTTGTCAATATCGGAGCGTTTGCCTTTCTAAGTTTTTCCAATAAGATTAAGTTGCTGCAAAGATTCGTGAAGTGTAAACTTGAGATGTCGGCCAATATTGAACGGTTGCCTCGATATCAAATATTATTTTTTAGTCGGAATCAGATATTTTGAAAGTTTTTGTTATTGATTTTAACTTGGCAACGTAAAAGTTCTCCATTTATTTATAGGGGAGTTATACATTACCGACCACATACTATACTATCGATCAATTCATATATGAAAAATGTGTTATATATTATTACTTTACTTATGTAGACACAAAATTACTTCTAAAGAATTGCTCATGGCATCATTTTCCTTTCTGACAGCTTCTTCCAGTCCCTTGTACTTAATTTCCTTTTGACGTCAGCGATATGGCCTTCGGTTCCGAAGCAGACGTTATCCCTTCCACTCATGATAGTACAAAAATGTACCTTTTTACGCTGATGATAGTAAATACTCTTGGGTGGACGAGTTAAAACTACTTACTAAATAATTAGCTGAGAAATACACCTTCATAATTTCCCAATTACGATTCAGTCACTACAGAAACCAATTAAACGTAACCTCTACAACTTATCATTTCTTCTTTGTTTTCAACCAGAAAAAATATAGGGGGAAAACCTACTAACTTTTTTTCTAGAACTCTTTTAACATGTTTCTAACATGTTTTCTCTTTTTCAATCGTTAGGAATATCTTACGTTAAAATGTTTCCGAAAAAACTGTTCTACGCTTCGAAATGAAAAAATGTATATTTTTATGAATATTTGTTTGTATGTACTATCAGAGAAAAGAGTCACTGTGATGATGTACTATCAGAGAAAAGAGTCACTGTGATGATGTACTATCAGAGAAAAGAGTCACTGTGATGATGTACTATCAGAGAAAAGAGTCACTGTGATGATGTACTATCAGAGAAAAGAGTCACTGTGATGATGTACTATCAGAGAAAAGAGTCACTGTGATGATGTACTATCAGAGAAAAAAGTCACTGTGATGATGTATTATCAGAGAAAAGAGTCACTGTGATGATGTACTATCAGAGGAAAGAGTCACTGTGATGATGTACTATCAGAGAAAAGAGTCACTGTGATGATGTACTATCAGAGAAAAGAGTCACTGTGATGATGTACTATCAGAGAAAAGAGTCACTGTGATGATGTACTATCAGAGAAAAGAGTCACTGTGATGATGTACTATCAGAGAAAAGAGTCACTGTGATGATGTACTATCAGAGAAAAGAGTTACTGTGATGATGTACTATCAGAAAAAAGAGTCACTGTGATGATGTACTATCAGAGAAAAGAGTCACTGTGATGATGTACTATCAGAGAAAAGAGTCACTGTGATGATGTACTATCAGAGAAAAGAGTCACTGTCATTTTCTCCCTCATCTCATATTTCTTCCACCTCTTCCTTTTCCTCTTCTTTCCTCAGGCAGTTCTCTGATTGAAAAAAAAAAACTATTTCTCGGAGATTTTCGAAGCGTGAAAAGTCGCTGGAGATCAGAATGCTATTTTCTCTCTCAAAGGAGAAGATAGGATGACATTTAAACTTACAAACATTCTTCCAAAAACAAACGACGGAGTGAGGCTCCTTTTTTGGGGCTTTTGTTGATTGCAGCGGGTTTGACTTTTCTAATTTCTTACCGAGAATTGGAGTGAATGAAGTGGAAAATTTGTCTCTGGGCTAAATACTCAATTACCGGATGCGATCTTCTTACCGAGTTATTTACAAGTGAATTTCTCTCCAAAAATAGAATCATTTTTGATAAAATGTGTCATTATGTAAATGGAAGTTTTTGTCCATACAAATAATGTAACATAATAATCATTTGGCACATAATCAATTACCAGTTTTTATAATATTTCTACTACGTTCAGGATATGCACGAGATATTTTCAATATTTAATAAAATCACAGGAATTTCAAGTTATCGTAGTGTTCTACATCTTATCATTTAAAAAGAAAATATAACAGCAGCTATTTCTTCTCATATGATCGAAGATGTGAAACTCTCCGATAACTCAGAACATACCCTAACTAGATTTTTAACTTAAAAACCTGATCAATCATCTAATTTTTCTTTCAATTTCAGCACCATTGGTGAATGTACCCGCAATGGCGTATGTCCATCCACACCAAGCGAGCCATTCTTGAAGTCAAACCTACGTTCATTGTCCACACCTTACAGTGCACTGAGTCATCTTCTTCATGCTCAGAACAGTGAGAGGGTGACGGAGAATGTCTCCCATAGAGCCCCCAGACAAGGCTCACTCTCACCCCTCCTGTCCCAGACTGGTCTGCCCAAACAGTTGCCCACCGGATGCGCCTACATTCACTCTCATGTTCTGGTGAGTTACTTTCAAGCTCAAAATCTCACTACCGACTGAGAGATGAAGTAAAAACTATCTAATAAAGTTATAAACCATTTTTCTACTCATTTATATTCCGGTATCTAGTTTTTATTAGACTTAGCTTTTATTTTCAGTAAAAAGTCCACCTGCTATTCATTTATAATAATTATCTCTACCTAGTGCAGTTTATTTTCTGTTTATGATCACCTGTAGAATCCGCACCCCAGTTCAGTTTTGGGGGGCGGATTGAACAGGAGTAAATTCTTGGGGTGCAGTTTTATATACCGAAGTAAAATTTTGTATTTCCAGTACCTGGCGCCTTGCTGTACGAACGCTGGGAAAAATCTTGCTCCCGCAACGTCTGATTTCTTCATTTCGAAAAATGTTCTCGACGCCAAACCGTCGGCTGCTTTCTACAAGTCTAACGATGGTCTTTTGGACAGAAGTCACCTGATGAGTAGACCTTTGTTGCCTGATGATGACAACATTGATGACGTCACTGGTGCCAAGAGAAGGTGACTATCTAGGTAGAGACTCTGCAATCCTCTCCGATTGATATGACCATCTTATATTGCAGTTAAACATTAGAAATCAATGTAACGATCCTCGCATAGAAACTAAAATATGAATATGGTCTTTCAAAATTCTAGGGTTGTGACAATATGCTTTTAAAATCAAAGATCCTGTAGATATTATAGATGGAGAAAAATTAAAGAGTATTGAATGGTTCTACCCTAGCGGGGTATAGTATTCGATACCATTTCATTTCATCTATGACTTTAAAACATATTGTCACAATCCAATTCATTATGAAACGTACTGTGGATTATTTGTCAGTGATAGTTTAGATTTTGTTATGTATGAATTGGAGAGTTGTATTATACCTTATCAGTGAAGGAGGTGGCAAAACTAACACCCTATTCTGGATGAATTGGAACCATCCCACTATCCCTCCCCTGCCCACGCACCCCCCTTCCCATACCGACAAACCTTGGTGGACTACCAGCAATGGGGAGTCAAAGGAACAGAAGAAACGCACTACTACTCCTAGCACTACTACCTGGTGGGCCCAAACTACTACTACTAGACCGCCAACATCCTATACCACTCCTAGTATCAGTAGGAGCACCTGGTGGTCTCAGACTACTACTCCTAGACCTGCAACCACTACTACTAGAGGTATGTGACTAGTTGACTAGTCGATATAGTGACCAGAAGACCAATTTATGGTGAGGACATGCCAAGATTAAAAGGGGAGCAATTTAATATTATGTGGCCAAATCATATTCCTATTTTATCCTATTATATTCTCAAATTGAAATAGTTCCAAGTTATTTGACGGGTCCATTTTCTTGGACATATAAGAAAATAGAAATATAATTTAGAATATTAACTATGTATTTCAATTAGTTAATTAAATTAAAGTAACCAGTTATAATAATTAGGATTTAATCGAACGAACAATTATCTATTTTCTATTTACCCCAGGGACCACTGTTTCCACTGGCGGTTCCTCCTCTAAAAAAGGCTCCTTCCAAGCTTCTTGCTCCTCCGCCATGACCTACCGATCCCCCCTCCAGGTTGATTCCTTTCCTCCTGAGATAGACATGGAGGGAAGTGCTCCTGAAGTGAAGTGAGTCAAGCTGCTATACTTAGTAGCGAACTTCAAATTGTTTCTAGTTATATTCTACCCACCTAAATTCAGTAACTTTATGTTCTAGGTATAATCCACCCACCTAAGCTAAATTCAGTAAATATAAGTTCACTGCACCGTTTCAGGTATATTCCTCCCACCTAAATTCAGTAACTTTATGTTCTAGGTATATTCTAAATAGCTAAATTCAGTAAATAGACAATTTGACACAATCGAAACCTACAGAGCGGCAAACCCTCTCAGAGCTCCAACTGGACCGCTAACCTAACCTTAGGTGAATAGTATATGTAGTATTTACAGGGTGAGATTTTCAACGTGGTGGAATATACCGGCCACCTTGGAAAAGTATATCAACATCCAAATATTTCTGGTTAATTGTTGTTAGGGCACTTATAAGCTTCGTAAATTCAAACTTCGCATTTATACTGCATTCAATATGCATTGTTGTGACACTTAAGTAGGCTCAAAGTACTTGAAAAGTGGCTATTGACATATCATGATTCGGAAATTTCTATATGAGTAATTCATGACCCACCTTACTCATCTCATTTGAATCTCTTTCTTTAAATAGTTAATTATTCTCTTTTCCACCAGAGTGATTGACTACGATGAAGACCCTAGGCTCCACTTCAACCCTTGGGGCGCTGCAAAGGGGATGAACCTCTTTGACGAGAACAGTGAGTGAAAAGAAGTAGTGGTCTATGTGGTTGGGAGTAGCTGTCTATATAGTGGACTAAGTAATGGGGTATTACTTTATTAGTTAACCATTTAGAGTTTTAGAAGATATGATTAAATCTTTTATATGATAGTTTCACAATATTCTTTATCCTATATTGCCCCTAATTCTCCTTATTATTTCCCTCAGAATCTCCCCGCTCCTCTATGATGTACAACGCTTCCCCCAATGATGACTTCAGAGTAGTGGGGGGCAGCACCGCCACCCCCCACTCGTTCCCTTGGCTGGTAAGGGGGGAGGGGTTATTTTAGTTACTATCTATTCATTAAATTAAAATTACTCGCAATTTATAAACTGTATTGAGAAACTCCAAATACTTAAAATAAGCAAAAATATCTTGGTACAAATGGACAAATAACAGACGATCTGCCGATTGGAAATTTTCCATTTTCCGGCTGGTTTGAAGATGTATTGACTATTGCACAAATTTCCCCTAATTTTACCTCAATTATCCCACAATGTCGCCTTCTCCCCTCGTTTTTTTCCCCCTCTTTTAACCATTAATTTCCCCCATTTCCCCAGGCTGTTCTGTTCAATGGGCGTAAGCAGTTTTGCGGAGGTTCACTCATTGACGAGATGCATATTCTGACAGCCGCGCACTGCATCGCGAGGTGGGTAGTAGTTTACTTTATTATTTCAGGAATTCTAGTTTATTTAGGGAATTTATTTTATTATATTTTTGGATATTTTTTTTTCTTTTAATTTTTGCAAATATAGTTTTCTATCATTTAATTATTGTCGCTCAATTGAAGGAAGTTTAATTCATTTGAGTACATAATTACGAATAGTCAACTAAAAAAGGGGAACTGTGTTTAGAATCACTTGCACGGATATCACAGTTGCGATGATGACACATAGCGGTAGATTAATATCTATACTAAATAAGAGCCGCGTGCGTCTGTCCGTGTGTCACAAATTGGGTTAAACAGTCATTCTATCAACAGCGCCTCATAAAGTTGGTGTAAATAAAAAAATAAAAGAAACAGTAATAGAAAAAGAAAACTAATAATTTGCTGCAGTATCATTGATACGGAGGTCGCACTAAAATTATTAATTGAAAATGTAAGAGATTTGATACTTAAGAGAAAAAATATAATTTTTGATGAATTAAATATATTGTATGTATGTATTTGAATATAATCTTAAACTCATTACACTAATAATTGAACTCTCACTGATTGAAAAACAGGTACTGCACTAGTTGTTATAATAGATGGTACATGTTTTTTTGTTTACCGCCCCAGAGGCAACTGATCTTAACTAATATGCTGAATCAGATTCTTCTAGCCACTGCCTCTAAGTTACTCAACAAGTTACTGAACACTATGCATATGCCGTACATTTTCAGGTCTTATATACTCTAGGTTTCCCTTCGCAACATTTCAAATTTACTAGTTACATCTCTAGCAACATGGAACAAGACCTTACCAGACTATAATAAAATTGCCTATAGTCTGAACATAGTCTTTAAGTACTAATTACCTGTTCAGTACACAGGTGTAGATAAATGTTCATTAATTATTATCAAAATAATTTCTAAGCTTTCTTCTGCACATCAAATAATCTATTATTTATTCATCATAGAGATACTCAGACTAATTACTTCGCAACTTATTTCAGTGCTGTGATTCTCTAAAATAGTTTTTAGCTAATTTTAGCTTCATCACTATAAAATTTTAATTGTTTTAACATTTAAGATGACTTGGATGGTTCCAGGAAATTTCGCTCTCGGAAAATTTGGTTTCGGAAACTCGGTCTCAGTTTAAAATGGCGTTATTAAAGAACAATAATAGAAAAAGTTGATAGTACTAAAATGTGTAGTTTATTTATTAAAAGCGTATAACATCATTGACAGTTGTAAAATGATACGTAACATTAGTAATTTTGACATGTTTCGACAATAATTTAGCATGAGATTTGAGCAGAAATTCGGTCTCGGAATATTATGTCTGATGAATCCAAGAAAATACTTGGATACATCGATATTATTTTTGTGTTGATTTTGTGCACTATTTGAGTTCTTTCATATTTGAGCATTTATTATAAGTCAAGATGTCCAATCGGGCAAGTTACGAATTATCGGTCAGTACTACCACTTCGGTCGTATAAGAAAAAATATATAACTTTTTTTTATTATTGCACAGTGCTATCTAATAATTCTTCAAACCCGGGTTATTAGATAGCACTGTTAAATTATAACTTTTATATTGTTTTTCCTTATATGACCAAAGATGTAGTACTGACCGATAATTCGTAACTTACCCTATTCATCAAAAAAATTTTAGTGAACAAACAATATTTTTTTTAATTTGCCATACTAACCTCATCTAAAACATCTTAAAGGTGGTCACAAATTTAAACTTTCTGTACATACAAATTAATGGAAAGTAGCATTAACTACATTATATATAATTTAGAAATGCCTTCAAACTTTAAAAAGTAAGTAAAATATTAGGAGTATTATCCATAGACTTTTCTTTTAATACAACGTTAAAGTTGATAAAAATCTTAGAGGATTTTTATTTTAAATAAGAGTAAATGAATGCAATTAAGAAATAATATTTAAATGATAATTCAAACATTTTTGAATTATCAATAGGTAAGAAATTGTAGAATTAAATCCATATATCGTGTTCAGTTTTATAAGCATTGGATGCTATGAAATAGTAACTTTTTATTTGTTTGGATAAAAATAGGAACAGGTATCTAAAAAACTGACCGATAATTTAGAATTTACCTTAATGATTGTTTTTAAATCTTTTATTTCATTTTATTGCATCGCACTTTCCTTTGCTTAACTTTAACTTTTCACTCATTGCGTAATTTAAAATAATCTCAAACGTTACTCACATCCATTGGAAATGGTGAGAAAAATACTCGATATAATATGCAAGTAGCGTAAGTTCCGATTTATTGGTTGGTTTCACATCTTCGATCGTATAATAAATAGCAGGTAATAGTTATAATTACGAGTTAAGTGATATATACTCTTTGTCCTTCTGATCGAAATGGTGGCACTGACCGATATCTTAGAACTTACCCCATCTACTAGCTCTACCAAAGTAAGTTAAATATTCGAAGTATTCTCCGTAGACTTTATTCAGTTGCTGCAATAGAATATCACAAGCTATGTTATGCAGAGTTGATGTTGTGAATAGGTACTCTTTAGTGCTATGTACACATATGAAATACGTTAGCTACTTTTAAACAGAATACCATTTTATATTTAAATCAAGAGTGTTTTTTTACTTTTGATCCAATCATTCATTCTATTTGATAAATTCAATCTAGTGATTCCCGTAACAATATTGAGGAGTTTTAATTACTTTTATTTGCTAAACTGAAATTAAATGCGTTGTATATTTCAATTTATTTCATTGATGGAATTTGCAAAATAGATTAAGTGGCTGAATTAATTTATATATTAGGAATTTGAAATAACTGGAACTAGTGTATAATTATTCTAATATTGCTTTAATATTTATTCATTTATTTTCATTTACTATCACCTCTTCATTTTCCTCTTCCATATGTGAGTGCAGCCACCGGTGCTTGTGTCTCTTTTCCTCTAATTTCTTGGTTAGTGACTGCATTCACGGAGTAGCTTTTCTGCATTCATGAGATTGTCACTGACTGGTGGTAGGTGACATTATTCACGTAGTCACTTTCCTTTCGAAGTCCTTTGTACTTATTTCCCTTTGATTTCATCAACACTCAGCTTTCAATTTATACGCAGACGTTAACCCCTATTTGGTCAATCAATTAATCAGAGTATTTTAGCGTCAGCGTCAACACAGTCACCGTAACCTTTACGCTAAAATAAACACCTTCGCGATGGATGAGAGAAGAGCAATCTATTCGTGAAGACCAAATCATTGGTACAAAAATATCATAAGAAATCATCAGGGGTAAATTACGAATTGTCGGTCGGTTTCACATCTTTGGTCATGTAAAGAAGAACAATATAATAAAATGTATTTTATTTCTTATTATAATCTTTATCCATGAGACCAGCACGTCACGTATCATGGATACCAATTGAATTCAATAATTTATTACATCGTTTTTTATATATGACCGAAGATGTACAACTGACCGATAATCCGTAACTTAGTACATATGTCACAATATTTTACTAACATTGCAAGGTCTTGTTTGTAGAAGGCCTTGCTTGTATATCAATATAAAAACCCCCTTCTGCCCGACACAACACACAGTGCAGTGTTTAAGGCTTGGTGTGGGCAGTAGGGGGTGTTTCTTTATCGACTGCATATTACCATACAGATGAAAGCATTAATTACCGCTTTGGGTGGTACAGTCACTAATGAGAGTGCAGTGCAGTGTTGGAGATAAGCAAATGGAGCCAACTGATAAGGTGATAACGACGGTATAACATTCCGAGGGTTGCGATAAGGAAACTAGGTCACATAAATACGGATGTAAATATAAAGGCAAACTTAAGCACCATAGATTACTCGGAAACTTTATTACTTTAGATTATTCTAATATAATATTATTATATAAACTCTATAAAGGGAACTAGATCACATTAATAGGTGATATGAATATCTAGGGGAAACTTATTATGCTCTCTTTCTTTAATAATTAACATTTTACTGTTGCTGGGGAAGTCCTTAGTACGCCATGGAAGATTAAGAGGAAACCATCTTAATCTTCTATGGCCCCACCATAACTTCTTCTCTTAATCTTCTATGGCCCCACCATAACTTCTTCTCTTAATCATCTATGGCCCCACCATAACTTCTTCTCTTAATCTTCTATGGCCCCACCATTACTTATCCCTCCTAATCTTCTATAGCCCACCATAAGTCTCTCTCTTAATCTTCTATGGCCCCACCATAACTTCCTCTCCTAATCTTCTATAGCCCACCATAACTTCTTCTCTTAATCTTCTATGGCTCCACCATAACTTACCCCTCCTAATCTTCTATAGCCCACCATAAGTCTCTCTCTTAATCTTCTATGGCCCCACCCTAACTTACCCCTCTTAAACCCCAATTCCCCTCTACAACTTACCCCTCCTAATCTTCTATGGCCCACCATAAGTCTCTCTCTCAATCTTCTATGGCCCCACCATAACTTCCTCTCTCAATCTTCTATTGCCCCACCATAACTTACCCCTCTTAATCTCCAATTCCCCTCTACAACTTACCCCTCCTAATCTTCTATAGCCCACCATAAGTCTCTCTCTTAATCTTCTATGGCCCACCATAACTTCCTCTCTCAATCTTCTATTGCCCCACCATAACTTACCCCTCTTAATCTCCAATTCCCCTCTACAACTTACCCCTCCTAATCTTCTATAGCCCACCATAAGTCTCTCTCCTAATCTTCTGTTGCCCACCATAAGTCTCTCTCTTAATCTTCTATGGCCCACCATAAGTCTCTCTCCTAATCTTCTGTTGCCCACCATATCTTTCTCTTCAATTTGTGATCACTCTGGTCTAATATAAAAGCAATCCACCGTATATCCTTCAGCTCAATTACATGGAAATATCTCCTAGGATGCTATAGCAATTAGAACAGAGTCCGACCAACACTTCGACTAACTTCATTCTGATTGGCAATTTGGAGTATTGCTACTAGTGATAGATTTGACCACAGGCAATTTGGAGTATTGCTACTAGTGATAGATTTGACCACAGGCAATCTAGAGTATTGCTACTAGTGATAGATTTGACCACAGGCAATTTGGAGTATTGCTACTAGTGATAGATTTGACCACAGGCAATCTAGAGTATTGCTACTAGTGATAGATTTGACCACAGGCAATCTAGAGTATTGCTACTAGTGATAGATTTGACCACAGGCAATCTAGAGTATTGCTACTAGTGATAGATTTGACCACAGGCAATTTGGAGTATTGCTACTAGTGATAGATTTGACCACAGGCAATCTAGAGTATTGCTACTAGTGATAGATTTGACCACAGGCAATTTGGAGTATTGCTACTAGTGATAGATTTGACCACAGGCAATCTAGAGTATTGCTACTAGTGATAGATTTGACCACAGGCAATTTGGAGTATTGCTACTAGTGATAGATTTGACCACAGGCAATCTAGAGTATTGCTACTAGTGATAGATTTGACCACAGGCAATTTAGAGTATTGCTACTAGTGATAGATTTGACCACAGGCAATTTAGAGTATTGCTACTAGTGATAGATTTGACCACAGGCAATTTAGAGTATTGCTACTAGTGATAGATTTGACAACAGGCAATTTGGAGTATTGCTACTAGTGATAGATTTGACCACAGGCAATTTGGAGCATTGCTACTAGTGATAGATTTGACCACAGGCAATCTAGAGTATTGCTACTAGTGATAGATTTGACCACAGGCAATTTAGAGTATTGCTACTAGTGATAGATTTGACCACAGGCAATTTAGAGTATTGCTACTAGTGATAGATTTGACAACAGGCAATTTGGAGTATTGCTACTAGTGATAGATTTGACCACAGGCAATCTAGAGTATTGCTACTAGTGATAGATTTGACCACAGGCAATTTGGAGTATTGCTACTAGTGATAGATTTGACCACAGGCAATCTAGAGTATTGCTACTAGTGATAGATTTGACCACAGGCAATCTAGAGTATTGCTACTAGTGATAGATTTGACCACAGGCAATTTAGAGTATTGCTACTAGTGATAGATTTGACCACAGGCAATTTAGAGTATTGCTACTAGTGATAGATTTGACAACAGGCAATTTGGAGTATTGCTACTAGTGATAGATTTGACCACAGGCAATCTAGAGTATTGCTACTAGTGATAGATTTGACCACAGGCAATTTAGAATATTGCTACTAGTGATAGATTTGACAACAGGCAATTTGGAGTATTGCTACTAGTGATAGATTTGACCACAGGCAATCTAGAGTATTGCTACTAGTGATAGATTTGACCACAGGCAATTTGGAGTATTGCTACTAGTGATAGATTTGACCACAGGCAATCTAGAGTATTGCTACTAGTGATAGATTTGACCACAGGCAATCTAGAGTATTGCTACTAGTGATAGATTTGATCACAGGCAGTTTAGAGTATTGCTAACACTACTGGTGATAGATTTGACCACAGCTTTTCAATCACTCTGGTCACAATCTAAGATAATCATATGGTTTATTTGGAGACTAGGACAGCTAATTAAGATATCTAAAACACCTTTCAAGGGCATTTTTAAAAGAATTTTAGGTAACTTTCACATTTCCTGAGACATAATAATAACAAATTAGTACGAATACTTTACAAAGAGACAATTTAGGGTAATTTTAATCCCTTTTAAGGGTAACTCCTTCACATCTAGGGGCACTTCAATCACATTCAGGGTAACATTTTGCTCACCATATATCACTCTCACAAAGGATGTTAAACGCTTCTACCAATATTGGCTGCAGAATTATTTGTGTCTGTCACTTGCTATTGATGTTAATCCCCTTCAGTTGTCACAAACAGAAGTTAGCGAATCTATTTGTGAATGACTATTCGTGCAGTTAGGGCAAGTTATAGGTTATTGGACGGTTCCACATTTCGATCATGTAAGAAAAACTACAATAGTTATTATTTAACTCGTTATTTTAATCCGACGGTTTTAATTTTTTGAATCGTCTGTTTTAATTGGACGGTTTTAATCGGACGGTTATAATCTGACGGTTATAATCGGACCGTTATAACGGACGATTCTTTATAATTGGTTTTATTCAGACAGTTTTAATAGGAAGGTTATCAAACGGACGGTTATAATCTGACGGTCTTTAATCGAATGGTTAAAAATCGGATGGTTTTAATCGGACAGTCTTCAATCGGATGGTTTTAATCGGACAGTCTTCAATCGGATGGTTTTAATCGGTTTTTAATCGGATGATATCATGACACCGAACACTTACCGTACTCTGAAAATACATATTAATAAAGGTCATGAAACAATGCAATCTTTATTACCTACATATTAACACCTACTATCCAATAATTACTGCTTTAATGCCCCAATTCACACTCTCCTTCTCTCCAGTCTGCGCAGTTTCGAGTTGGCGCAGCTGCGCATTGTCTTAGGGGCGCACAACCTCTACAGTGCGGAGTCTTCAACGCAGCAATTCACGGTGACGAAAGTAGTGCGCCACCGCAACTACGACCCCGCTAGACTGGTGAGGATTGTACCTTCCTTCTGTTTGGCTTGTAAACTTGATAAACATTAAAAAAAAATTAATAATCCAAATTACAACAGTTCGGGGCCCAAGGGACGCTACCCCCTTCTCTTCCATTCACCACAGACAGCTTCAGGATAGAGCCCCTGCCCAGGTCATTAGTATTACTCATGTGATATTAAGGGAATATCCCAGGAAAGAAGGATTTATTCCTGGGATATTATGAGAATATCCCAGGAATAAACTCCATTATATCTGAGGAATAAATCCTTGGCTGGGCAGGGGCTCTATCCTGAAGCTGTCTGTGGTGAATGGAAGAGAAGGGGGTGGCGTCTCTTGGGCCCTGAACTGTTGTAATTCGGATTATGGATTTTTTTTTTACCAAGTTTCACGTTTCAATATCACTTTTCTTTTAATCTAATTTAAAATAGACACAGGGTAAGATCTGAGTTACCGAACAACTCCACCTTTTCGATTATGTAAGAAAAAATATATAATAATTAAAATAATGAGTTAACATATAATTAATTCCATCTTATATGATCGAAAATTTGGAATCGTCCGATAACTTAGAACTTACATAAGAGGGATTCCCCCCCCCCCCCCTGCATTTTTCTTTCAAACTTTTTCTAAATTCTTTTTTAATGACAGCATTACTCTACTTTTCTCGTTTCTCTCTACATATTTTTAGTAAACAACATATATCTTTACTTTTCTCCCCCCCCCCCCAGAGGAATGACGTGGCAGTTCTCACCCTCAACAAAAAGGCAGTCATCAACTCCTTCGTCAGACCCATCTGTCTCAACTCCAACCCCAAGAGTTTCGTGGGGAGTCAAGGGACGGTAGCTGGGTGGGGGTCACTCCATGAAGGTGAAAAGAAATTAAAATATATACAATATCTTAAATAGACGTTTAATATAGTGTCAATTAATAGACAATCGAATTAGTAATAAGCAAAAAATATATATTCAAATCATGTACCAGTGACACAAATACCTTCGCAGTTTATTTCCGATATAACATCAAAATATGTTCATCGGGGAGCGTACCGCCTCCCGAAACACCCTTGCAAGGTCATTGAACAATCGTGAAGAGTGAAGAACGACAAACTAGCGGATACAAAAAACTACATTATAGCTAACTTAGCAAATAATCTCCCTTCAACTTCTTAACAAATGCAACCGCTTTTTCTTTTATGACAAAAAAGTCAATAAACACATAAATGAACTAAATTGACTGGCATTTCTTCTCAAGTCAATTTTCTGCCTGGTAGTTTCCCGCTTTGGAAAATTTCAGGACACCGGACTCTTTTCCTATTTTTCTTCATTTTATTTTTACTTTTTCAGGAGGACCTCAACAAGGAACTCTCCGTCAGGTTCAACTCGTAGTTTGGGACAATGAGAGCTGCAGAGTTAAGTACGGGTCAGCTGCACCAGGGGGCGTGATTCCCTCTTACTTGTGTGCCGGAAAAGGGGGCCGCGATTCTTGCTCCGTGAGTGAAAAATGAAAAAAATAAAATGTGAAATTTGTACTCTGTATGACGTCAAGTCTACACACAGAAAAAAGTGAAGAAAAGCGTATCTCTGATGATTTTTTTTTCACTGTTGACTAATTTCAAATTTCAAAAAGAAACTTTACTAATTATTTTTAAAAATGTCTGGGTACACGATGACAAATTTTGAAAATGATTGAAAATTAGAAACCTGTGATTGGTGAAATTAACATCATGCAGTGTCTTTTTCTCTCATAGTACATGTAACTAATTTTAAACCTTTTTACCTCCGCAAATAGCGGGGGGTAATATTGTAGGCGGCATTTATTTATGTATTAATAATTGCCATTATTCAACCAAATTGCCTGGAATTTTGTAGAGCGATTTGTCAATGTCCACGAACCATCTGGTAAAATTTTAGGAGTGATCTTGTCAAAGGTAAAAGTCAAGGTCATTTATAACTCAATGATTATTGGATAGTCAAGGTCATTTATAAGCGGCGGTAAAGGTAAGCGCTCTACGAGGTACCATCATCTAGTTATTTATCTATGAGTTCGACCAATGATTCGTATGTACACAGACCAATGAGTTTGATTTATTTTGGCAGGGTGACAGTGGAGGGCCCATCGTACAGAGGGTGGATGGTGTCTGGAAGCAGCTTGGCATCGTCTCCTGGGGCATAGGATGCGGCAAAGGACACTACCCAGGGGTCTATAGTAGGATCACCCACTTCCTTCCTTGGATAACCGAGGTGGTGCAAAAGTTCTGAGAAGTGGATGGATTTTGGACGTTTTAGCACTAAGGACACAGGAAGAAAAGATGACTGGTGTTTCAACTTGATTCTGTGACAATATGCTTTATAAATCATAGATCTTAAGAATATCACAGACGAAATGAAATGGTATCGAATACTATATACCGCTGGTGTAGAACCAACCATTCAATACTCTTTAATTCTCTCCGTCTGTAATATTTTCAGGATCTATGATTTTAAAAGCATATTGTCACAACAATACTGATTATGGAATTTGAACATTCTTGTGAAAAGATTGTTAATTCAACAGAGTTTCCATTAAAAAAAAGATACCTAACTTTTATTTACATTTTGAAACGGGAGAACAATTTTCTTTACTCAAGTCAGATCGAAATGTTGTCTCTTTTAAATAGTTGAGGAAGAGTATTGTAGAAAATATGGAACATTCTGTTTATGCATTTAATTGAGGTATTGGGGTAAATTCTGAATTGTCCAACGGTAACAAATATTCGATCATGTAAGAAGATATATACTTCTTATATACTTTTCCCTTCTGGATCGAAGATTTGGAACTGTCCAACAATTTGGCTTACAAACTTTACATTGTAGGACATCTGAAATTAATTTCGTTGGCATTATAAAAGCATTAATATTTCGGGGAAGTTAAAGTAAGCTCTTAAATTACTTCATTGACTAACGGTAGAGTTATTTTAGTTAGATTATCAAATTGAGGGGTTGAAATTGCATGTTATAATAAATATGATTTTTGTATTTTATCTCCATCTGCTCGTATTTCTCTCTTTTTATCTTTTATTGAATTTCATTGGATAACATGCATTCTTTTTAACACACTAATTTGATGTAGAAACATTTTCACATACCTGCTATCCACAGTTTCTTTAAATTCATCTCTTGTTTGATATTTTCCATTTCTTCAAATACTTAAAAATAATTGAAATTATTTCTCCTCACCTCCTTTTTCAAATTACAAATCTGTGATATGAATTTTTGTGCACTAATTTTAATATTAACTCAAATAGTTTGTGTATTCGTGTTGTGAAATTAGGTTCATTCGTGACAAGGAATGTAAAAAAAAAACAGAGAGAAAGATGGCGTCGAATATATGACTCTGAAGTGATATATAAACAATTTGCAGCAATCAATTGTTTCATTAATTTCCTATAAATTGTACAGCAGAAAGTGAACTATCGAAATAAATAATAATAATACTTCAGTTATTATTATTATATATACTTTTAAAGTGTCAGATAGTCAGTGTGCTCCTATAGTACAAAAAACTAATCTGATGCTGAAGAAAAAGATTGGACACCCTTTGTATTGATTTCCGATTAGATTTTTACAAATTCAAACAATGCATGTTCATCCCTAATTTAAACTGTCAAAGATTATCTGAAGTAAGTTTAAATAACAAGTTTCTCCCATTTCCTCCTTTACCAATATTGATTATTGAATATGATACCTAGCTAGCTGACATTCAAAACAAACGGCGTACAGTCTCTTTCTTTCGACTGGAAATTAGCGACTCGGAAGTAAACCGGATATTGTAGTGTAGGCTACCTATTAATTGGTTTTAAAAAATATGCTATCCAAATGTGATAACCATTTTCATTTTACCAATTATTGTATATGGCATATATTGACAATTCCCAAATTAAACATAACTATTTTAAAATTCTATACATATTTAATTTTGTGCACGAATATATTTCGCATTTTGCATTTCATAATATACTGAAAGTTGAATCATTCTATTTGAAGCAATTAATTAAATATATTCCCAAAAAAAAAAATCTTACCTGCGTTCATAAAAAAATTAAAGGTCCTCTCCAGGCTCCGGGAAAATAATGAGTTTATTACATAATATTAGGTATAGAACTAAGGTCTAGGATCATTATTCTGCAAACCACATGTACAATTTGGCTCAGTGAATATTTTATTATTTGTTTCAGCCTTCGTATAAGACATAAATTATTTCCTGAAGTCTGTAAACATTTATCTAATTTTATACCTTTACACGAATATTAAATGGATTTATTGACCTAGTCGACATTCAAAACAAATAGGGTATATTCTTTTTCTTCATACAAGCCTATAAAATTAAAAATATGCTATCAAATTTGATGGAGCTTGCAGAAAAATGGTTAGAAACGCTACCCTCGTTAATTAAAGCAATAAAAAAATTGCTTGGAGGGAACCCTAGCTTAAATTTGCGCAGGCTTATCATGCATAACAATTAAAATAAAAGTTAAATAATAATCAGCTATTAAATAATTTCTTTTTATTTGATCAACAATCCTTAAACATATCATTTATGGGCATCTGATGTTTAGTTTGTTTTTATATATTATATATCTCAGTCAGTCAGGGGTTTTTTGAGTAGTGCCATTTTCATGGGCACTATCATTTATATTTATAAATATAAAATTATGTATCTTAACAAATGACTCTCTTAGTAACATTAAGTCCCACAATTTTCTGTGGAAGATCATACCACAATTTTTTTTGTTAAATTATCATAAGATATCACGCGGTAAGTACAAAGACTTCTGACTGATAGTGTGGTGGTCGATTAGGAGTTCCGGATCATCGCAGCTAAGCTAATCAGGTAAGAATTGTAAAAATCATAATAAGACAGTCAGTTACCTGTAGGTATAACAAACTATTTAATTAATTGTATATAAATATAGTATTATTGTTATTAGGTAGGTATCTAGCAGAACTGCCGCTAGGCGCACACTGAATTGCGGAAACGAGTAATTCGAGTAAACCGAGTAATTAAAATTGACTGAATTGCGGAAACGAGTAATTCGAGTAAACCGAGTAATTCGTTAATTGTTAATGTCTTTTAACTGATGACACGTTGAGATGTGATAATTAATGATAGGATACTATATTAATAACGTTAAAAACAAAATGTATGCAAAATATATATGTTTTTATCGAATTACTCGATTTCCGCGATTTCCTCTGATAGAGCAAAGTAGGTAATTCGAGTAAACTGAGTAATTGATGTTTTTTCAATTGTTAATTGATTTTTACTGTTGATACTTCATTAAAATGATAGTAAACAGTTATGAGACTATTTTAATAACTTTAAACAACAAATTGTATGCAAAATATATATGTTATTATCGAATTACTCGATTTCCGCGATTTCCTCTGATAGAGCAAAGTAATTCGAGTAAACTGAGTAATTGATGTTTTTTCAATTGTTAATTGATTTTAACAGTTGATACTTTATTAAAATGATAGTAAACAGTTATGAGACTATTTTAATAACTTTAAACAACAAAAGGTATGCAAAATATATATTTTTTTATCGAATTACTCGATTTCCGCGATTTCCTCTGATAGAGCAAAGTAATTCGAGTAAACTGAGTAATTGATGTTTTTTCAATTGTTAATTGATTTTAACTTTTGATACTTTATTAAAATGAAAGTAAACAGTTATGAGACTATTTTAATAACTTTAAACAACAAAATGTTTGCAAAATATATATGTTTTTATCGAATTACTCGATTTCCGCGATTTCCTCTGATAGAGCAAAGTAATTCGAGTAAACTGAGTAATTGATGTTTTTTCAATTGTTGATTGAATTTTACTGTTGATACTTTATTAAAATGATAGTAAACAGTTATGAGACTATTTTAATAACTTTAAACAACAAAATGTATGCAAAATATATATGTTTTTATCGAATTACTCGATTTCCGCGATTTCCTCTGATAGAGCAAAGTAATTCGAGTAAACTGAGTAATTGATGTTTTTTCAATTGTTAATTGATTTTTACTGTTGATACTAAATTAAAATGATAGTAAACAGTTAAGAGACTATTTTAATAACTTTAAACAACGAAATGTATGCAAAATATATATGTTTTTATCAAATTACTCGATTTCCGCGATTTCCTCTGATAGAGCAAAGTAATTCGAGTAAACTGAGTAATTGATGTTTTTTCAATTGTTAATTGATTTTTATTGTTGATACTTTATTAAAATGATAGTAAACAGTTATGAGACTATTTTAATAACTTTAAACAACAAAATGTATGCAAAATATATATTTTTTTATCGAATTACTCGATTTCCGCGATTTCCTCTGATAGAGCAAAGTAATTCGAGTAAACTGAGTAATTGATGTTTTTTCAATTGTTGATTGATTTTTACTGTTGATACTTCATTAAAATGATAGTAAACAGTTATGAGACTATTTTAATAACTTTAAACAACAAAATGTTTGCAAAATATATATGTTTTTATCGAATTACTCGATTTCCGCGATTTCCTCTGATAGAGCAAAGTAATTCGAGTAAACTGAGTAATTGATGTTTTTTCAATTGTTAATTGATTTTTACTGTTGATACTTTATTAAAATGATAGTAAACAGTTATGAGACTATTTTAATAACTTTAAACAACAAAATGTATGCAAAATATATATGTTTTCATCGAATTACTCGATTTCCGCGATTTCCTCTGATAGAGCAAAGTAATTCGAGTAAACTGAGTAATTGATGTTTTTTCAATTGTTGATTGATTTTTACAGTTGATACTTTATTAAAATGATAGTAAACAGTTATGAGACTATTTTAATAATTTTAAACAACAAAATGTATGCAAAATATATATGTTTTCATCGAATTACTCGATTTCCGCGATTTCCTCTGATAGAGCAAAGTAATTCGAGTAAACTGAGTAATTGATGTTTTTTCAATTGTTGATTGATTTTTACAGTTGATACTTTATTAAAATGATAGTAAACAGTTATGAGACTATTTTAATAACTTTAAACAACAAAATGTATGCAAAATATATATGTTTTTATCGAATTACTCGATTTCCGCGATTTCCTCTGATAGAGCAAAGTAATTCGAGTAAACTGAGTAATTGATGTTTTTTCAATTGTTGATTGATTTTTACTGTTGATACTTTATTAAAATGATAGTAAACAGTTATGAGACTATTTTAATAACTTTAAACAACAAAATGTATGCAAAATATATATGTTTTTATCGAATTACTCGATTTCCGCGATTTCCTCTGATAGAGCAAAGTAATTCGAGTAAACTGAGTAATTGATGTTTTTTCAATTGTTAATTGATTTTTACTGTTGATACTTTATCAAAATGATAGTAAACAGTTATGAGACTATTTTAATAACTTTAAACAACAAAATGTATGCAAAATATATATTTTTTTATCGAATTACTCGATTTCCGCGATTTCCTCTGATAGAGCAAAGTAATTCGAGTAAACTGAGTAATTGATGTTTTTTCAATTGTTAATTGATTTTAACAGTTGATACTTTATTAAAATGAAAGTAAACAGTTATGAGACTATTTTAATAACTTTAAACAACAAAATGTATGCAAAATATATATGTTTTTATCGAATTACTCGATTTCCGCAATTTCCTCTGATAGAGCAAAGTAATTCGAGTAAACTGAGTAATTGATGTTTTTTCAATTGTTAATTGATTTTTACTGTTGATACTTTATTAAAATGATAGTAAACAGTTATGAGACTATTTTAATAACTTTAAACAACAAAATGTATGCAAAATATATATGTTTTTATCGAATTACTCGATTTCCGCGATTTCCTCTGATAGAGCAAAGTAATTCGAGTAAACTGAGTAATTGATGTTTTTTCAATTGTTAATTGTAAA